>BMAU01014673.1:0-198082 GCA_019973935.1 Trichonephila clavipes
ACCTCCCTAAAGCCCAAACTTCAATCTTACCTGCATTCAGCAGTCCTTGTGGAACAACGTAATATTTCTTATGCAAAGTTATCAAATATATTTTACTCAATTTAGAATTTTTAGCCAGTATAGCTGGATGCTTTTGGCTGTAGGGTGTGGAGCTTTTTCCAGCCATCCACCAACTCTCAGGATTACCCCATCATCTGGAATATGTTTAAGATTAAGATTACCTGACGGGTCCATAGTTAATACCACTCTGGTCCCTGTTTAATAAAAGCCAGGTTTCTGCATCATTTACCTGACTTGTAGTTAAGGTCCCCTCTTTTTGCACACGGATCTGCAATTTTCAATAAAATCTATAAATATAAGAAACAATATGTATTATTTTAAAATAATTATTAAGAAGGTCCATAAGATGGTTGAAAAAGTCAAAGTTCTTGGAAATTCCTTAGTGAAGTCTCAGAGTTCTCTCAGACACCTTATTTCGCAGTCAGTCATCTCTGGGTTGGTTCCCCAAGGACAGTGGTTGAATAAGCACACTGTAGAAGAAGCTCAGGACCATGCCACCATAGAGGAAGTCGTCAGAAGCTCCTCAGAAGTAGTCTTCTAAGATAACACATCTGCAGGATTCTGTTTCTGTTTCAATGTGATGCCACTGGTCACAGGAACTTAGTTGTGTGTGTGGTGTGTGGATTGAATCTTAGACACTCGATTAGTCACAGAACGTCTTCAATTCTCTTGAATTCTCAAATATGTATCCATGAAATCACAGCGGTGAAATCCGACCAAAATGCACAGCTGTAATCCCCAGTTCCATGCCTCCTTCACCTTCTTCATCAATTTAGCGGCAAGAACTACTTACACAGTTCAAGTCTCGAAATGGAAATCTGCTTCAGAAATGACACTCGGCTTTTTTTCTCGTTACGAGACACACTTTGACTTCTCCAAGGGCAGATAGACTTGAGATAAATGGATGAACCATACGCCTTTTTCCGATGCGTCGCTAAATGCATGTAACTCAATACTCTCCGCTCTGTTAATTACAATACATCTGTCAATGAGATGTTATTCGGCTTCCCAAGAGTCGATAAATCAGCGCCTCATTTCTTCTTTAAAAGGAAGTTCATCACTCCATCCCAATTCCGGCAACCACAATCTTTGCATAAATGTCTTTGCCCAAGTTATGATCGGTCCGAGGAGACCCAAAGGGGCCAAAAATTCTTGCAATAAAGTAAGACAAAAACCATTCTTTCGGTGAATGAAGTTGGCCTTTGTTGCTCTATTCTGAAAAGAAAACAGTCTAACTTAGGATTCCAAATTGTTCTAAGCGCTTTGGTCTCATCAGACTCCAAAAGAAAGCATACTCTTGTAGATTGGAAGTTATCTCGGATAAATTTCCACACCACTTAGGAAGATGCATCCCTGCGATCTTGAACATTTCTATTAATTGATGCTGCAACTCGATTGCCTCTTCTATACTCTCGGATCCCGAAGTATGTCATCCATGTAGCAACAGTCCTCCAGCACCACTGGGCTGCTAAAGGAAAATTAGCATTTATCCATCACTAACTGTTTCAAAGTTCTCGTGGCTAGATAAGGTGCGCTAACTGTGCCGTATGTGACTGTAAGTTAACTCGTACGTTTTGTGGCTCTCCTATGCCCTTCTTCCACAGAATTCTTTGCAAACCGTTTTGCTCCGGATATGTTTATCATGCGAAACATTTTCTATATATCCGTAGTAAAGGCATACTTGTGCTTTCAGAGGCTTGAACCATAATGGAAAAAGAGGTCTTCTTGGATCAGTCCTCATTAAACTGAATTGAATTTAAAAGATTTTCTACTCGTTGAAGGACTTGATGCATTAAAAGCAGTTCTCAGTTTAGTTGTAGACTTTTCGGGCGATAAACACCATGGTGTGGCATGTAAAATGAAACTCCAGATCCATCGCCTTGATTTCCCTCATGGCCCAAATCCTCATATTCCTGTAAAAATTTCTCATACAGGGACAAATATTCTTTATCTCTACTCAGTCGTTTCCACAAAGGTTTAATCTCTGAATCGCGGTTTGTCTGGATTCACCAAGACATGAAGGATCTTCTTTTTAAATATGGCATCGCCACCGTATATCTCCTGGTCATCTCTCGAATGAGTGCTTTTAAAATGGTCATTCGCAAATATCTAATTCACTGGTTTTAACAGAATCGATTTCTACATTTTCGATTTCCCCAAAACTCTTAATTGAATGCTCTAGATTATCCGCAGCCTGAATAAACCCACAATGTTCTTTCCCTTCGCGTCTGAAGAGTAGATCCGGAAACGATAAATCCGAAAACAGTGTTTTGAAAAATAACATTTGAACCCTCCGTCTTGAACTGTCCGGGTAACATTAATTCATAAAATACTTCTGCACCTAATAGCATTTGCACGCGCTCTGGAATATTGAAATTTTTGTCAGCTAATTTAAGATTGGGAATATTATTCAGATTAAAATCGATTTTCGTTGTTGGAACAAGATCTTCCGTTATTGTAGGTACCAAAAAAAAAAAAGTCTAATGTTTTAATGTAACTCCTTCTTTATTGCTAATAGATACTGAAACACGCGAGTCTATTGGAATTACTGTTTTGTTTAGTCCCGAAACCGAAACATTAGTCTTGTATTTTTCAATCAATTAAATCGCATAAGTTACTCATTAAAAAAAGTTCATTAGATCCGCTATCTAAAATTGCTTTGACACTGGGAATAAACCATTTTCACATTTTATATAACAAATTGCTGAGCTTAGCAAAACACATTTTTTTTCTGTTTATACTCGTTGCGGTTAATAAGTTATGATTTTCTACTCGAGACTCGAAGACTGGCGCTGAAGTGTTAAGAGGTTCAAAGGTGGAGTTCACTTATTTCCCTGGTTTTGGCTGGCGCTCTGTATAATGTATCGTTTTTATGATGTCTCTTTTGACACTCAGAACAAACAAATCTCGATTTACAGTCTTTTTCGCTCTATGAGATGTAGAAAGGCAATTAAAGCAAAGGTTATTAGTTTTAATCAGATCAATTCTCTTATTTATGGGAAGTTTTAAATACACTGCACACTTATATAATGGATGCGATTCAGCGCAACAAATACATTTAGAATCTCTAATCTCACTCAAAAATACCCTTGACGCGTTTTTCACTGGATTATTTCTAGTAAGAACATTCCGCAAAGTTTTTAAGCTCTTTCCCGAGAAGTATTATACCAGTCTATCTCTTTGGCAAGCTCTAGTGGGCGAAACCAATCATTTCCTGCACGGACGGAAAATGTGTGACGCCTACTGCACTTTCAAGCGAACTGAAAATTTTGTCGGACACAATAAGATCGTTTAAGTTGTCAAAATCAGAGACCTTCCTTAATTTTTAAATAATACTGCCAATTTGTAATTAAGCGAGAAGTATATTGAATAAATGTTTCATTTGGATGACGTAGCTTTTTAAATTGTTCAAGGAATTGATTTGCACTTGGCTCATATTCTCTTAGTATTATTGATTTTAGTTGTTCATAATTGTTAAGCTCGTCATCTTTAACATAATGTAACCCCTTTTAAACCTTTTCTCCCAACAAATTTAATAAAATCTTCGACTTGAATTTCTCGGGCACATTTTTTGATACAAAGGCT
Source organism: Trichonephila clavipes (assembly GCA_019973935.1). NCBI lineage: Eukaryota > Metazoa > Arthropoda > Arachnida > Araneae > Nephilidae > Trichonephila > Trichonephila clavipes. The sequence continues at coordinate 3,646 of BMAU01014673.1, forward strand.
CTTTCTAACGAAGCGAAAAAAAAAAAGAATGCCCAACCTTCAGGTCTATTAGGCACCTTCACCGTTAGGATTCGAACACTTTTCACCAACGCATCCAGTGTGTTACAACCCTCACCTGTTCTCTCGTTATCTGAATTAACTCTAACGTTTAAACGGGCAAGTTCAAGCTCAAGCTCCTTTTCTCGTAACCTATTTTCGGCTTCTTTTTTACGGTCTTCCTCTACTCGCTTACGGTCCTCGATCGTATATTGAATTAATTCTTTAACAAATTCAACATCCTCTTTAAAATATTTATTTTCTTTAATAATTTCAGTTAACTCAACGATAGTTACTTTTTCAGCAACAGTCTCACCAAGTTCAAGAGCTACGATCCGAAGATCTTCCTTACGGCAGTTCTTAAACATTTTTCTAAAATTAATTTAGTCCTCAATTTATAATAATAAAAACACAAAAAAGACCACTATTCACGTCACCTTGAATAGCTCACTTCTTCGGCTCGGCTGGACGGACCATAATGGGGAAGTGGTCCCTATGTGTTTTTGTCTCAGGAAACCAGACGAGGATGTTGACACAACTCTTTTATTTTCACACTTGGTTGCTCAGGGAGTATGTCGAAACGTTTACGTTGGGCACTGTAATTCCGCGCTCTCGCTCGTCTGATCTCCCACACACACTCTGGAAACTCTTAATTCACGTTTCGCTTAATACACTTAATCACCGCCGCGCGGCGCCCACTGCGCATGCTCGAACAGAAATAATTATCTATAAAGCCCCTTAAGCTCCCGCAACGCCACTTAGGAAGCGATTTTCACAAAACCCATCTTTTAACGGAGCTCTACTCAATGAATGGAATCTGCTTACTCAATGTCAAGATTTTATGTCTAATAGTTCAAAAAAGGAGTTAATTGCCTATAACGCCCCTTAATTCTCCACAACGCCACTTGGTGGTCCGAATTTCACAAAACCCCATTTGCAGCGGTTCTCTACTCATTGAAAGGATCCGCTTATCCAGATTTCAAGACTGTAGGTCTAATAGTTTAAGAATGGAAATAATTATCTATAACGCCCCTTAAGCTCCCGCAACGCCACTTAGAAAGCGATTTCACAAAACCCATCTTATAGCGAATCTCTACTCAATGAATTAATCTGCTTGCTCAGTTTCAAGATTTTATGTTTAATAGTTTAAAAAAGGAGTTAATTGCCTATAACGCCCCTTAATTCTCCACAACGCCCCTTGGAGGTCGATTTTCGTAAAAATTATTATGTAGGGAATCTCCTACTTTATGAAAAATCTGTATAACAAGTTTTTTTTTTTCAAGACTGTACATCTAATAGTTTAATAATGAAATAATTATCTATAACGCCCCTTAAACCCCGTAACGCCCCTTGAGTTCGTTCTTTACAAATCCGTTCTTAGCTGGCGTCTACTCTATGACGGGAACCTACCACCAAATTTCAAAATCTTGGTTTAATAGTTTGCGGAGATATCGTGATTAGTCAGTGAGTGAGTCGCTTTCTCCTTTATATACTATATAGATACCTGTCTAATATAGTAATTATATCTTTATACTAGTCACGTTTACCTTTTTTAGTAGAAATTTAATTAAGTTTACAAAATGCTTCCATTATTACTGAATAGCAAATCTAGCACAAATGATATTTAAAATATTATTAATCTTTATTGGATTTTAGCATAGCAGCATAACATGAAATGTATGGAATTTTCAAACTACGTTCTTAATTTCATAATACCATGATTTCAAAGAGAGAACGTAACTCCTTTTTTACTCTACAAATATATTGTTTATTTCACAAGGTTTTACACGATGTTTCATATAACTTATCAACCGTATAAAATAAAGTAGGATACACAATATGAAGGAGATTCACTACCAGACTGACAAACTTGCAGGGTGTGTAGGGGGCACAGATACAACTTGAAATCACATTGGCATGCAGAGTCGCCCATCCGGTGTAGTGGTTAGCGATGCTGACTGCTGTGCCGTTGGGTCTGGGTTCTGATCCCGGGGAAGACATGGATGTTTGTAAATGTATAATGCCTTCGCGACATGGAGGTACTTTAAATAGCCGCAAATCCTCGCGTGAGGTTGGTAGAAAGGGAAGGGAGGTGGGAGGTCCCTGACTATCATCAGAATGTTCTCCCTCAAAATTGGGGTGTTGACGGTTTCAATTGGAGCACCTGATCTCCGAAGAGATCTTAATCTCCGTTCAATCACAAATTGGGGGATTGACAGTCAATACAGTGATTTGCCCTTTTTTGATTAGAAAATAATTTTAATTTAAGAAATTTAAAAGTTTAGGAGTTGCCAGTAAAATTTAAATAAGAAAATAATAAGATAAGGCTGGAAGCTTTTGTTTGTGTTGGAAGAGAGCTGTGCCTGCTGATTCGGCTCTTCGCAAGCAAAGGCACCGAGGTCAGCGGCTTAAGGTGAGATTGTCGGCCGACAGGGCGAGGGGACGGCGAGCCTTTCCTTGCCGCTGCCTTTCCGGCTGGAGTGGGGAACGAACGAACGAAAACGAAAATTAGATGAAGCGGGTGCCAGCGAAATAAATCACTTATACCCAGAATCACGGAGAAAAGGATGAAAAGAAAGACCGATATCTGAAATCATTCCCCCTGGGGGAGGCTGGAGGAAGAGAGCGGCCGAACGAGGACGAAACTAGAGTGACGCCACGAGGGCGAGAATGGAAGTTCGCAGGAGGGGGCTTAACAGCCCCAAAACGCATTCGAGGAGCACCAAAAACGCAGTGGGAAGGAGAATGCTGCTTTTTTTTGTAGCCGGAATGAAAAAGAAAAGAGTCTGCAAGGAGAAACTTACAGACGCCACAGCAGGTGTGAACGCACCAGGCTGGAGCCAGCTTTAACACTGATCCCAGTTCTGATGAGAGGCCAAATGCGTTTGAATATTGCAGTTTAGCAATTAAGTGTTTTGTTGTGATTACAGCGGTTTCAAGGGTAGATCCATTTAGTAGTTTGTAAAAGCAAAACTTAGTTTAGAGTGAGGATGCGTGAATAGTGTTTGTGCTTTAATTACTGGATTGTCGTGATTTTGGATAGAAGTAAAAACATTTCTAGAAGTTCTAGTGATGTAGTTATCGATCGGCTCCATGTGTAAGTCGTGATGTATGACACTATTTCTAACGTAGCAAGGTGCGTTAGTAATGATTCTAAGAACTTTATTTTGAATGACTTGGATATGGCTGGAGTGGGGCCGCCGAAACGGCCGTATTTAAAGGTCTTTGAGTGACTAAGTCCCGTCCAATGGGGAGGCAGCTACTCGTTGGGGTGTGTGGTAGGGCGGGGTTAGTTGAAGAGGAGTGAGGTTGGAAAAAAATAAGTCAGTGAGTGGGAGAGCGAGTCTCCCTATTGGCCGAACAGCTCGCCTCCGATTGGAGGATCAATCTGTTCGGAGAGTGAGAGTGGTATTGGGGTGAAATCGAGCTAAATCATTCTGTCACCTGTATGGCGCTCAATGCTACGGCTAACGCCAGGAATCACTTAGCTCTTTGCCATGATGAATTTCGTGGGCCTTGATCTGTCTTTTGCCGATCAGGTGGCGTTAGTAACATCAACAACGGGTCGCCAATGCTGTAGTTGTGAGCTATGGTGCAAAGAAGCAGAGAAAAAGGACAGAGACAGCAACACATTAATGAAACAGAAAACATTTTATTGAAAGGTTATACTAAAACAGGTGTTAGAAATTATGACCACAACTCATTCAAAAGACCTGACAGTGGTGCTGGATGGAATTCCTTACGTTCTCGGAGATTCCGGGCATACCACGTATCCTTTCGTCAGTTGCAGGTATTCGAACGATGAGGTCATCAACTATCAACTGAAGGAACAGACGTCTCGTACACCAAACTCTTCATGTAAACAGAACAGGGCCGCCTCTAGCAGTTTTGCCGCCCCGGACAAATATGGGAAATGCCGCCCCTCTTTCCAATGCCGCCCATCTCTCTCTCTCTGGGGCCGTGGGTAGCCTAGTGGTTAGAGCATCGGACTCCAAACTGGAAGGCCTGGGTTCGATGCCCGATATCACCAAATACCCTCCAAGTACACACGGAGTACATGCTCGTTCAATCAGTGGGTTCGAAGTCTTGTGAGCTGAGTCACGAGTGCAGGGACTGGAGAATATTTCCCTCCCCTTCAGTTCATTGCAGAAATTGTGGAGGTGGAGATAGGTGGCGTCACCATCTATCGTCCCTTCGGGGAATTTCGCCGAGCTAAATAATACTGTCACCTGTATGGTGCTCAAGGACAAGGACAGGCGTACTTCTAGCCCCTTGCCACGATGAATTTCGAGGGCCTCGATCTGACTACGTCAGACAGGTGGCATTAGAAACAGCAACAACAACACACACTCTCTCTCTCTCTCTCTCTATATATATATATTATTTTAAATCTTAAAAGAATTCAGAATAATTCGAAATGAAGGACATAATTATTTGTTATGATTTCAAACGAGTGAAATGAAAGAGAAAGAATCGTATATTTAAGCAGGTCAATTTCTTCGAAAAATAGTCTACTAATGGTGGGGATCACAAGCGTTTTTTTCAACTTATAATAACTACGCTCAACTAAAATAAAACATCTTTTGTGGCTCTGTGTCTACTAGAACCTCTTATTACCCTCATCCCCTTTTGGATATCTGAAACTGGTTGTGACCCCACTCGGGGATGGGGAGAAAGTGAAGGAAGTGTAAACATGTGAAATTTCATGACTTAACATATACTTCCTCTTCGAACCCTTCAAGTTTCAACATAAAAGAAGACTGTCATTAAATGTACAGAGTACAAAAAATAAAAAAAAAAGATACGTTAAATAAAATACCAAATTCACACACAATAATATTTCAGAAAATATATCAAATTTTTTTGTAACAACAAAAATATATATATATTTCAAATTTGAACCAAATGCCTCCCTTAAAATTTGCCGCCCCTGGCAGGGGTCCGGCCCTAGAGCCACCCCTGACCAGAACCAGACTCACGTCAACTTTTGTTCATACTTGCAAAAGCCAAGGGAAATTGAACACCTTTGTTCCAGTAACGTCCCTGGTACAATTGCCGGCAGAATGCCCATTACAATTCGCAGCTCTATACACGATAATCGCATAGTGAAATTTTTTGTTTGAATGCAAGTTTATTCTACCAGTCAGTACCAGTGTTAAATTTAGTGGCATCCATTTCAAACGCATTTGAAAGTAATATGTATTGATGTGTATGTTGTGACTAATGCCACCTGCCTGACGAAGTCAGATCAAGGCCCGCGAAATTCATCGCGGATAAGGGCTAGAATTTTTACGCCTGTCGTTAGCCTTTGCTTTGAGCACCATGCAGGTGACAGTACAGTTTGACTTGATTCCACCCCTATTTAGAGGGAGAAAACTAGAGGCCTCCCACCTCTCTTTCCCTTCCACCAACCACACGAGAGGACTTGTGGCTCGAAGGCTATTTAAAGTACCTCCGTGCCACGAAGGCACTATACATTTACAAACATCAATGTCTTCTCCGGGATTCGAACCCAGTCCCTACGGCTCCGCAGTCAGCGTCGCTAACCACTACACCGGTTGGGCGATTGATGTGTGTGTATATTATGTTAATATAAAATTTCTTCTTACATTATTGTATTCTAAATATAAATATAGTCGGACCTCTATATAACGATTTCGCTAAAGCCCAGAAAAAAGTTCGTTGTATGGAAAATTCGTTATATAGAGGTTCATCTTTTATATACTTTATAAACCACATAAAACAAATTTAAAATTAGTAAACACTATGTATTAAAAAAAGTAATTATTCACACATTTTTTAAAATTAATATATGTTTATTTTATATATCTTATCCAACAAAAAAGAAAGAAAGAAAGAAAAACTGCAAGGAAAACAAGAAAAAAGAATGTCGAAGAATTTTCATTGTATTTTCAATATTAAGAAAATAATTTTATACTAAAATTAAGGAATTTTAAGGACATTTTATAAATTAAAGCATACAAGTAATATTAAACATACATTATTTTATAATTAGAACATGGAGATACGGGACAACTCCACTGGGGATGAAAGAGGATATCGAAGATGTTTCTAGTGAACTGGGCAATGGGGGTTAAAGGTTGCACTTCTTTTATGAAACGTCCAGAACTCTATTGTTCTCGGCGAGTTAGGAAAAAATAAAACCAGTTCAAGATTCATGACCACCATAAAATGCGTTAAAGGGAGAATAAGTTGAAAGTTTTTCAGAAATACTTTAAAAAAAGGGAGAACAAAAATTGAATCACAAAAGAAAAAGTTCATTATATAGAAAAAGCACTTCGCTATAGAAAGGTTATTTTACGAAGAAAATCATGAAATGTTAAAGTTTCCAGGAAAAAGTTCGCAATATAGAAGTTGGACTGCATTTTTAATTAAAAACATACCATACAAGTTCCAGGCCATATCAAACTGAATGGTTTGTTAAATAGGGTGAGATTGAATGGAATGAAATGGTCATATGCGAAATTTGTAATGAAAAAGTAATTTCACGTACATATAATGTAAAAAGACATTTTGAAACGGAGCATTCTTATCTCGGCTTGTCAATAGATGAAAAAAGAAAAGCGTATTTTTTTTTTTTTTACAAAAAAGAAAAAAAAAGAGAGAATTTTTCTCGAAGTAGTGTTTTAAAAAGTTTTTTGGTTCCAAAAAAAGACATTACAGCTACTCAGTAGCGTACACAGGAATTTTTCAAGGGGGGTCCGGGGTCAAAGTTCACCATTCTTGTATCAAGCTCCTTTTGATTTTGTCGATTTTCGGGGAACAAAACACAGTAAAAAACTAATTATTGAATAAATAATTAGCATTAATTAATAAAATTAATCATTAATAACAAATACTTAATTAAGTTTTACGTACTATATACTTAGAATTATAATCAATCGGAAAAAAAAAAATCAGGGCTTTGGGGGTCCGACCCCCAGGCCCCCCTCCTTGTGTGCGCTATTGCAGCTACTACTTTTCAAGTTGCCCATTGCATTGCTCGCCACGGGAAAGCATTATCAGAAGGAGAATTTGCAAAAAGAAGTTTTTAGAATGTAGTCCTACATTGTCTGCTGATTTTAAAGAAAAAGACTTGATAATAAAGTGTATAAATGAGTTACCTATAAGTCACAATATAATTAAAGATACAGTAATAGAATTAGAAAAAAACACTTTTTCAAAAATATATAATTTTAATTATTCAGAAATGTATTCAATTGCTTTAGGTGAGAGTAATGATGCAAATTGAAGCCCAGTGGCTGAGCGGTGATGCATCGCGCTTCCACACCACAGGTCCGAGGTTCAAACCCCAGGCTAGGCAAAATCGACTCAGCCTTTCATCCTTTCAGTGGGTCAATAAATGAGTACCAAGCTTGCTTGGGGACTTAAACACTGATGGTCTCGCTTCAGACTCACCACTTGATCGGGACATCTGCTTGATCAGGCACCTCAGCTCCCAATTGTCACGTATACTGGGATGGGCACAGTAGGCCTTGACCCTCATCTGCTGTTGCGCCACTGAGTTAAGTTAGTGATGTAAATGGTTATGCACTGTTAGCAGTTTAAATATAAGGGTAACAGTATGGAAATACACTGCTGGACAATTGCTAAGGACGGATAACACTATCATCCATAGCAACCACAAAATGAAAGGAAGCAAAATGTGGAAAATTAGAATAAGTGCGGGATATTAGTAAGAAGAAGTATGAGTATGCAATTTTTTTCCACGTCTGTTCATCACGTGATAGCGTTCATAAGAGCTTTAAAGGTTTTGACGCGTGGACAGTTGTTGTTTCAAGTCAAAGTTTTACAGGAAAAAATTTAATAGACGAACTTAAAAATTTTTGGCATGTCTTCCCGACATCACATAGATGATTTTATGCGTGGCCCAATTATTGGAAAGATCGAAGAAGGGCGAAAATAATAGATGTTGCCAGGGGAGTTCGACATCGCTCACAGCGTTGTTTCACGGCTGTGGAAGTCATTTAAAACTACTGAATGGGTAGTAGATGGCACGGAGAGGTCGTGTTAGAAGTACGACGCCTGCAAAGACATATATATCGTCCTATCAGCAAAAAGGAACAGGCGCATCACAGCTCAGCAGGTGGCAAATCAGTTTCTTGCTGCCTCAGGAAAGCAGATCTCCCGAAAAACTGTTGCCAGACGTTTGAGGGGAGGAGGACTATACGCACGCAGACCTGTTGTGTATGTCCCATTGACCAGACAGCACCGTACTGCCCGTTTGCAATGGTCGTGAGCATCACAATTGGACTGAACAGGACTGGGAATGCGTACTATTCTCAGATGAGAGAAGGTTCAGAATGTCATCGGATTGTTGACGCCAACTGATCTGGCGCGAGATTGGTACTGCTTATCGTCTAAAAATATCCGGGAAAAGGACCGATATCTGACATGCAGTATCATGGTGTGGGCCGGCATCATGATCAATGGCCGTACGCGCCTACATGTGGTTGCGAATGGGACTATGACGGGCCAACGATACATTGATGAAATTCTACTTCCTCATGTTCGTCTTTTCCGTGGTGCTGTCGGTGATAAATTTGTTTTTATGGACGACAACGCAACATGTCATCGAACACTCGCTGTTCAGGATTGTCTCGACAACGAGGGTATTCAAGGTCTCGTATGACCAGCGCGTTCTCCAGATCTAAACACCATTTAAAATGTGTGGGATGCTTTGGGGAGGCAAGTTGCTGGTCGAAACTATCCTCCGACAAACAAGAACACCCTCATCCGTGCATTCACAGAGGAATGGGATAAATTGCCTCAACAGCTGCTGGATAATGTTGTGCAAAGTATGGTTCGACGTGTGGAATGTTGCATCACACTCCACGGTGGACATATCCCGTACTGATACCTTTATTTAAGGTGCCTGCTGACTTTTAGGTGCATTGTTCCATTTCTCCGTACGCAGATCAAATGAACATTTTTTTTTTTTTCTTTCAGATGTTTCGCAGCTTTTGTAATTTTCAGAACAATAAATATTCTTTATTCTAATGTCTGAACAGTTTTGCAACTATATGTTATCCTACTAGGTCTCATATCTCTCTTAATGTTATGCTACATAGCAATTTGTGATCCGTCCTTAGCAATTGTCCAGCAGTGTATAATGAAAGAAGAATAAAACTAATAACGTTGAGAAAGGGAAGTGAAATGGTCTTGATATTTTTAAAGAATTTGATATTGCCTTTAAAGAAATGGATATTGGCCTTCACAGAAAATAGTTTCTGTAACAACAGACGGTGCACCTAGTATGGTAGGGAAAAACATTGGATTTAAATGAATTCCATTGCATAATACACCAGCAAGTTTTAGATGCGAAGTATGTGGTTTAAAAACATTTTCCAGTGAAATGTCAGTTGTAATAAAAATAACCAACTTTATAAACGCAAGAGCTCTTTATAAACGGCAATTTGTACAATTTTTAGAGGAAATTGAATGCCAATATTCAGGAATTTTGATATACAACAACGTGTGATGGCTTAGTTTCGTTCAAGTCCTGAATCACTTTGTAATGTTATTAGAAGAAACTAATCTCTTTTTAATTGAAAAAGACAATAGTTTCGATGAATTTTCCAGTATACATTGGTTAAAGGATTTAATGTTTTTTATGCTTCAACACTCAGCATTTTATTGAAATGAATAAAAAACTTCAAGAACATGGGACTAATTGTTTTTAAGGTGTTTGAAAATATTAAAATATTTATGACGAAACTTGACATCTTTACTAAGGATTTGGAAATGAAAATCATGAAATATTTTCCTTAATTACAAAAACATTTTAAAAACACAATAATTTTTGAAAACTCCGTTGACATTCAAGAAAATGCAGTTGAAAAATATTTAATGACTATGCAATGATACAAGCTTTTGAGACGAGATTCAATCAATTTAAAAGTTTGGAAAATACATTTCACTGTATTTCATATCCATACAAAACAGAATGGAATTAATGGAGTTAACCAAATTTTTGTGGCTAGGTATCGATAATTTAGAAACGGAATTAGTTGAATTTCGAAGCAGCGTAGTGTGGAAATCAAAATTTGAAGACTTCTGAAATAGAAGGAAAACTGTGTGAAAAAAAAAGTACTGCAGATAATATTGATCCTAGAGCACAAATTGAAAATATTATATTAAACGTACGGGATTCTTTACCAAATAATTTTATATCAATAAAAAAAGCTAGTGAATACTCTTTTAACGATGTTTGAGTCCATATATTCCTGTGAAAAATTGTTTTCTTCAATGAACTTTGTAAAATCTTCTAAATGAAATAGACTTGATAGGGAATTAATTGCGAAATGCGTTAAACTAATGAATACGAATATGAACCTCCTATTAAAAAACTATCTGAAAATAAACAGCAACAGATTTCTCATTAAATACTTTATAATCAATTTTGTTATATATATATATATATATATATATGTATATATACTAATAAATAATATTTCGTTATGTATATATACAGTCAACTCTCGATAATTCGAACTTTCGATAATACGAACCTCTCGCTAATTCGAAGTATATGCTTAGCCCCTAGAAAAACTCTTGATATTTCGAACTAAAACCATACGTTTTGGTACTCTCAATATTTCGAAGTAAAATTTGGGACTGGCCAGACTACAACACGCGATAATTCGAAGTTATCCTATAAAACTCTTGATAATTCGAACCTTCAATATTATGAAGTTAGATTCACTTCCTGAACCTAATTATCTCACGAGCGGTTTTTTTTACTGAACTTATTTTCAGTTCAAATTGTGCATGTTGATAGAATAACTATACTTTTTTTCCGGTATTTGCTAAACAGAATTTTGATTTTTATTCCTAAGCCATCTGTTTTTTCTTTTTCCGTTGATACCCAAGCTTTAGATGGATAAAGGAAAAACTGCTTTCTTTTTTATTCACTGTGCAGTAATGAGTGATGCTTCCTTTTACAAGTATTGCACAATAATTTTGATTCTCGTTGAGTATTTATTACTAATAATGAGTCACATTTAAACAGATGTTTTTTTAAATAAAGCACTCGAACTACACCCAAGATAATTCAGCAGAATCGTTTTATGGCAGAGGATTGAAAGCGAGAAATAAAACCTTTATATAAAAATGTACGAGGCAAAGACAGGAGAGACAGGGATTTAACTTTATTCTATTATTTTTTTTAAAAAAAAGAGCGGTAATGTGCCACTAAGAATTGCTCCACGTGCCATAGTTGTTGAGTATACCTGCTATTAAGTATACCCCGTAGCTGAGTGTGAACTGTGAATACGCCTTGTGTTCATTTTAGATTCCAAATTTTAAATTAAAAATATTATTTTACTAAAGTTGTGGTGATTTACGTTTCCAACCTGTTAATTTCGATAAACCTTGGGCCACTACTTTACACTTCACTTTAGTGTCAAATTATCACGCGAAAGGAACGACATGTCTTCTTTTAAAAAGTACAAGTGCTTAACAATTTCTGAAAAGAAAAAGGTGATAGAATCAGTTGAAGAAGGTGAGAGGAAGGTCGATATAGCCAAAGCATTTGAAATCCCACTGAGCTCACTCTCCATTATTCTGAAGAATAAAGAGAAAATCTTTAGTGCATCTTCGAGTAGAGTGAGAAAACGCGTTAGTAAAGGTACTTTTCCACGTCTTGAACAGTGTTTAGTTTCATGGATGAGACAGTGTCGAGGACAGAATATTCCGATGGGTGGCTCTTTATTCAGGGAAAAGGCTAAAACATTCGCCAAAGAATTAGGAATCGAGTTTTCAGCTAGCGAGGGATGGCTTACAAATTTTAAGAAAAGGAATGGGATAGTTTTCAAAAAAATGTGCGGGGAAAGCTCAAGTGTCGACATTAACGTTAACTATGTGGCAAAATTCGCTTTCGAATCTAATAAAGGAGTACGAACCACGTAACATTTTCAACACGGATGAAACCGGACACTTTTACAAGTGTTTGCCAGAAAAAACATTTACAATCAAAAAAGAAAAATGTCATGGAGGAAAACATAGCAAGGAGAGGTTAACTATTTTACTGACTGTAAACATAGACGGCTCAGAAAAGATTACTCCTCTCGTCATAGGAAAATCTGCAAAACCTCGGTGTTTCAAGGGCACAAACTCGTTCCCTACGAAATACCGCTTAAACAAGAAGGCATGGATGACCACCGAACTCTTTAATGAATGGTTGGTCTCACTGAACGCGGATATGAAAAGAGAAAAACGACATATTCTCTTATTTTTAGACAACTGTACTGTGCACAATAACGCACTTCCTTTATCGAATGTGAAACTTCAATTTTTATCTCCAAACTCAACCTCAAAACTTCAGCCACTCGACCTGGGTATCATACATAATTTTAAAACTTTTTATCGGCGTGAAGTTGTTAAAAGCGTTTTGGATAACCTCGAAAATCAGCAGCATGTAACTACTACTTCTATTTTAACAGCTTTGATCATGATTGACAAGGTTTGGAGAGCTGTTACTCCTTTGACAATTCACAGCTGTTTTAAAAAGTCAGGCTTCCCCTCGCCGAATCTGGTTGATGTGGACAATACACTCCCTAAATTTAATGCTGAACCATCCCTTTGGGAAGCTCTTCCAGAACAATATTTGACGTTTGACGACTACGTGTTGGTTGACACGGACATTGCTGTATGGGGAGCTCTATCTGTCGCTGAAATTGTGCCTTTGGACCACAATAATACAGAAAGTGATGAAGACGAATCGGAGGAGTTGACTCCGGTAACTCTGTCAGAAGCTTAAGTGTCACTAAACAAACTACGCAACTTTTTCCTTCAAAATCATGTTGATGCAGACATTTTACAGGCTTCATTTGTTCTAGAAAAATCTATTGACAAAGTTTGATTGAATGCCTTAAAACACAAAAAGATAACAGATTTTTTCTACAAAAAGGATTAATTATACATAGTATGTATATTCTTTTAATATTTCTTTTCAAGATATAAGTATTCTTTTAATATAGGACATTTTTAACTTCTGTTTTATTTTTATACTGTATAAAATATACTTAAAAAATTATGTACAATTGTTGCTTTATTACATAGTTTTAAATTTAAATGTGTGTTAGAAAAAACTCTCTCTCTCTCTCTCTATATATATAATATATACCGGGTGGGCAAAAGTCCGTAAAAACTTTAAAAATTCATAAAATCCGGAGAAATGAACGAAAATAAAAACTGTTTGCAGGATCAGCATTAGTATGTCACAGGATTTTTTTTTAAGCTAGAAAAAAATAGTTCGAAAATCATCCGGTAGGTGGCGCTGTTACAAGCGTCTGTGGTGTAAATATGCAAATTAGACGGCTATAAAAATCTTTGCTCTCAATGAATCCACATTCATTTCCCCATTACATACAGTGAATGTGAACAAGGATGCTCAGTGCGCCGGATAAAGCTTTGTTGGTGAAGTTATTTTACATGAACGAGGAATCAGCGACCATTGCCTTGCGTAAATTCCGAGTTCAGAAAAATGTGAAGAGTGGAAAAGGCCCTTTAACACCTGCAGGTCTCTTAAAGTTTGTTAAACGTTTTGAGGAAACAGGAAAGTTGGAGGATCGAGCACGAGCCGGACGACCATGCTTGAAAGAAGCACGTGTACCCTGCATTGCTGTCGAAATGGAAGCGATTGCGTCCGAAGCAGCTTCAGGGACCAACAGTGCTCGTGAAGCTGCCAGACGATTGGGCTTACCACCATCATCTGTCCGCAATATTCTTCGTCGAATCCTCCAGCTGTACGCATACAAATTGCAATCGTGCCATGAACTTTTGCCAGCACATACCGCACAGAGGGAAGCATTTGCGAAGTGGGCCTTCTCTAAAATGGAACAGGACATTTCTCGCTTCATGGTGACGTTAACCATAACTGTCCCATTTGGGCGACCTCTAATCCACGTGATTACACACAGAAGCCATTGCATTCCCCAAAAGGGACAGCATGGTGTGGTTTCACGGGTTTATTTATCATAGGACCCTTCTTTGAAACGCAGTGCCCAGTAAATGGATGGATAACGAAAACGGTAAATGCTCAGCGTTATCTAACGCTTCTGCGGGAGACTGTCGTGCCATGTTTAATTCAACGAGGTCAGATTTCGAATGTCACGTTCATGCAGGATGGAGCAACCAGTCACACTGCTAACCCGGTTAAGGCATTCCTGATACAGACGTTCGGGGAAGACAGAATCGTTAGCAGGCGCTGGAGGTACCCATGGCCTCCTCGGTTTCCAGATTTAACACCGGCAGACTTCTGGTTGTGAGGATATTTGAAATCTCGCGTGTATTTATCCGGTCCATCAAGTCTGTCGGAACTGAAAGATGCGATCCGCAGAGAAGTATCCTCCATACATCCGGACTGCCGTTGCTGGATTTGTCACTCGCCTGGAATGTCTTCTCCCCTGTGGTGGTGGTCATGTGGTGTAATAAAGTTGTGAAAGCTTTCTGTTCATTATGTATGCATTGTTTCTTTGATTTGCGTACATCAGCGCCACCTACCGGATGATTTTCGAATTATTTTTTTCTAGCTTAAAAAATCCCGTGACATACTAATGCTGATCCTGCAAACAGTTTCTTTTTTCGTTCATTTCTCCGATTTTATGAATTTTAAAAATTTTTACGGACTTTTTGCCCAATTCGGTATATATATATATATATATATATATATATATATATATATATATATATATATATATATATATATATATATATATATATTGTATGTAATTTTCGTTTCTTCTTGTCCATTCAAATACTTTTTGCAATTTGCATCAAACACTTAAGGATGTTTTAACCCCAATAAAAATTTTTAAATCATCAAACCACGCCCATTTTTACCCGTTAAGCCAATTGAATTTTAAAAATGTTTAGTTTTTTTTAAAAATACTCAGTTAAAAATTTGTAAACTTAATTCTGGGGGAAATGAGCATTAGTGACCCACGAGATAATGGTAAAAAAAATATGAATAAAATTTGACCCACGTCTAAAAAGGTTCGCCATCCCTGCCTTAGAACTAAGTTTTGAAAACCCTCTTCAAAGAAGTCTGCCGCCTGGTTGGACAGCCCAGAGTTCATGGTCACTTTCACTTTTTCGTTGTCACTGAAGGGCTTCCGACTAAGACTGTGTTTGTGGTACCGGAAAAGGTGAACATCGCTTGGAGCAAGGTCGGGTTGTATAGTGTATGGCTGAAAACCACTCAGCCAAAAGATTTGATTAAGTGCAGAGTCGTTCGAGAAGTGTGAGGCCTTGCATTACCGTGGAGGAGCAAATACCTTTTGACAGCATGCCACGCCGTTTGTTTTGCAGTGCTCTTCGGAGCTTCTGTAGAGTTCTGCAGTAGGCACCTGAGTTGATCGTTGTTCCTTATGGCATGAAGTCCACCAGCGAAACACCGTGCACTTCCCAGTACACAGCTGCAATAATCTTGCGTTTTGACAGCGTTTGTTTGGCTTTGACCTTGACGGAAGAGGATGTGTGTCGCTATTCCATTGGCTGTTGCTTTGATTCCGGAGTGATATGGAATACCAATGTTTCATTTCCAGCAACGATTCGACTCTACACGTCATCTCTTTCTTCCTCGTAACGAGTCAAAAAGTCCAATGCAAACCTCTTCTCTCCAATGAAAATTCCAAATTCCAATGAAAGAGGGTTATCGTGAATTTCCTGTTCTCACGAATTTTTGTTTCAACTGCTTGCATTAAATCATCAGGGATTACAGAGGGCCGGCCTGAGCGTTCTTCATCATGGACGTTTGTTCACCCCTCTTTAAACTTCCTGACCCATTTTCGAACTTTGCTGTCACTCATTGCTTCTGTGCCATAAACTTCTTTTTTTCTGGCGATGAATGTCTGCAGCCGACATGTTTCTCGCAGTCAAAAAACGTATCTCACACTTGGCGGGCGATTCAATCCCCTTAAATATTATAAAGACGCGCAGCAAAGCTTCAGCGACTACTGTAGAATTGGAAATGGCGCGAGTGTGTTCGCAAAGAATGCTAGTTGCGGCGTAAGCGCGAACTAGGGAACTATACGCGCTAATGAACCTTACTTAAAAAATAGCCCTCGTGTATATGTATATTTTGCCTTCATGTTTAGATGGCTGAAAATTCATTGAGTGTATTTTCTACAATAATAGCTTATAAAATAAAATAAATAAATAATAATTTAACAAATAAATAATATTAAATAAATTTAATTTAGTTAATTTACGAAGTATTTTATATAATTTTGAAAATAAAATTCACAAAGTAGAATTTGGGATCGCTTAAACTGGTTATCTAATACACCAACAAGGTTTTTGAGAAAACATCATACTTTAAGAAATGCTGAATGTTTAGGTGTAATATTAAACGGGATGAGTTTCCCCGTTGAGTGAGTGAGTGTTTAATAACATCTCCCAACAAAGCAACACGAGGGCTATTGGCGATGGACCTCTTAATTCTGAATCACGGTTAAGTGAGGAGAATGACACCTAGCTGGCACCCTAATCTCCAAACTACCCCACCACGCCAACGGGTTTTCCCGTGGAATCGCACGCTTACTACGAACTGGTTCCACGCCTTGATCAAATTTAAGCAAGAAAATAAGAACACTTGGCTAAAAAATTGCTATTTTCAATTACAACAATCCTCTCGAAAAAATAACAATAATTGTGTTATTCTACGGAATTCTTTTTAACCATGTATTATGCCTCATCTTTTGATTTTTTATTCAAATTATAAAATTTTTGGTTAGGTTGATGAAAAGTTCACATGGAATCAATTATGATTTAAACACTTTAATTTTCATTTAAATATTAGCTGTAAGTGATTATAATTTAGTTATTATATTTAATCAAATCATAATTAAAGATTTCAGTAACGATACATTGGTCTGGAGGAACACGGGTCCATAAACAAAAGTTGTACATTGTTCGTGTCTAGAAAAATAAAATATGTGGTAGTGTATTTAAGTATATTCTCTAAACTATTCATGAGGATCCAATGAGCCTTTTATTATTATTTTTCTGAGCAAAATTAGCAATCAAGCTAAAAAATAAATTATGTACTAAATTAAATTCAGAGCGTTTAAACTGTGTTCTTTAACGTAAACTATTAACTACTACTTCGGTCCTGAATGTTTTTGGCGTTTGAGTGTAATTGACAATTTTTGGAACGTTAAAAATGGAAATTGCAGTTGATAGATTAGAAGCTTTGGTACGTAATGCATTATATTCTTGTTTTTTTTTTTTCTGTGTGAGAGAATGTATGCAAAATAATTTGGTATTTTTCTTTAGTGGCATAGTAACTCTTCATTTATTCAATGGGATTCATTGAAATATTTTTTGAAGTACCTATAAACTTTTCAAAAAGTTTACATTTTTTAGCAGTTTTAAGGCAAATTAAAAGTTTTCTGTGATCGTTCAATTTTCATAAGAAATTAAGGAGCTAGCAACTTTATAAGAATGCAAGGAACTAACAGTTGCTGTTGATTACATCCTTTTTAATTAAGATTTGATATTTTATGATGTCTTATAAAAAATTAAAGTTCATTAGGAAGTAATTGCTTTTGTTACTTGAAACTTAGTTTACTAAAATGTGTTTTATATTTTTGCAATTTGATGGTTTTTCTTATTATTGTTTATTATTTATCTGAAATAATTTGCATTAGTTGATCTGTGTTGCCTGCTCTTTTAATCCTTTAGTGCATCCTATGTCCTATTTTTCTCATATTCATAATTAAATCTTCATGTTTTAGGAATTAGTTGCTGTGTGTTTTCCTTTATGACTACGAGTCATTATTGATTTCAAATAGACTTGTAGCATTTTCTGGATCTGATGCATTAGCTCATTGTTGAAAATTTTGGAATTTTATCTTTAAAATCAAATTATGCATAATAAACTCAAATTTAGTTTTTATTAGTGAGTTTCTTTACTCTTCCTCTGATGAATGATTACAGAAGAGGGTACTAATACGATATCGGTATGCTGGGCACCAAATTTTAAATTTTCGCTAAGTTGGGTGACAACAGTACAATATGGTTCCCTTGATTTTATTCATTTGGTACTATTTGCTGTTGTGTTTGCTTGTTTATTTTTATTTGTTTGTTATTATTGTGGTAACTCTTAATTTCAAGCAATTCGATTTTTTACAAAAATTTTACATTACCTGTATTGGATGTTGTTTTTGCAGAATTCTTGTTCTATTTTTGGGATTTCTTTCAAGGGAATAATGGAGATCTAAAAATTATTGGTGTGAGTACCAGGATCAATTTTTAAAAGAATTCAAGGGTTCTGTGTTTAATTATTACAATCCAATAGGTTTACCGAATTTGAACTTTTAGTCAGTTTTTGTTTCCTAAGGATTAAGATTTTTTTTTCAACCTTAGTTAAGTTGTCGGTTGAGTCCTAGGAGGACCCACTTTTGGTCGCCAAATTTTGAGCGATAAAGGTTACAATATGGTAACCCTTCCATTTCACCCCTAAAATTTGGATTTTCAAATCACCAAAAAAATTGGCAACCCTAAAAAGGGTGAAACGTATTTCGCCTTTTCCGAAAAAACAGTCTTTTTGACCCCTGACTTCGCTTGAGAAGGTTTGCTCTGCACCGGTTTGTGTTAAGAATGGCTTGTGAAAGGAATTTACTTGAAAGTGAGGCTACGACAGGTTTCTTTGTGCTCCTGGGCACAAAGGGGAAGAAAGATATGTTAGAATGGTGTATGAAAGCTAATTTAATTGCTTCACGATATGAATGTATGAAAGTGTAGAAAAGATATGAGTTTTTGACCAGATATTGGTTCGGCAAGAGCATTAATGCGTTCGTTGTGAATGACTTGAATGTCAATAAGAATACTCTCGCGGACTGGTATATGTTTCGTGAAGTATGTATGATCCGTAAGAGTAAGGTAAGTGCCTTTTAAAAATTTAAAATGAATTTCATGTATTTCTTCGATTTTATCTTTGCGAAACGCTCCTTTTGTCCTTTTTTTAAAAATGTAAATCATGCACTACACACTGGTTTTAGAATGCTTTTTTTAAAATGAATTTCATCGGTTTCTCCGTTTTTATCCTTTTAAAATGATTAATTTTAATGTATTTCTTCGATTTCATCTTTGCGAAACGCTCATTTCGTCCTTTTTTAAAAAATAAATCATGTACTGGTTTTTGAGTGCTTTTTTAAAATGAATTTCATTAGTTTCTCCATATTTATCTTTTAAAAATGATTAATTGGATGTATTTTTCCGATTTTATCTTTGCAAAAAGCACATTTCATCCTTTTTTAATGTAAAACATTTACTACCAACGGTTTTCAGGTGTCCCTGATGCCATTCCAGAAACTCCGTTCATTTGATGATTTTTGAACTTTTCGTACCTCCCCCCCCACTTTCAGAAACTAACCATTGCTCTTTGCCCATTTCGCCACCTCCCCTGACACATACGGTTTCCAAGATTTTTTCGTCTTTGACGCCATTTTGAAAAACTTGTTTCTCAATTTGGCGCTATTTGGCGAAAAATTTTTGGCGCCCAAAACACCAGTGGGTCCTCCTACGATTTTACCAAGTTGTCTTTATCATATTTCATAATGTCCAAAATCAAAAGTCCAGGCATAATATTTGTTTCCAAAAGTAATAAATTGGGTTAACTGATTTTTTTTTATTTTGGATCTTGCGGTGCAAATTTGCACTTTATAATAATAAATCAATGTGGCAGAATTCCTTTTTGGTACCTATTATCGCAACCTAATGGCAACATTATATGAATCGAAGCACCTGGTTGCCAATTTGGCACATTCAACACATAGAAAATCAAGGTTGCCACCTTGGCGAGTTATTAATAGATTTGGCGATTGTTGCAACAATACATAAATACCTCTTTTTTTTAATGATTGCAAATTTTCACTGTTTTACTTTTATTGAATGATTTCATAGTTTTTTTCTTCTAATACTTTTTTCTTTTGGACTCAAATTATTTTTTAAATTTTTTTTCTTCATCCCTTGTTATTTTATATTTTATCTTTTGGAATTTAAAAATTTCTCATGTTCTAATTTTTTCTTGGTACTCACATTTTTCTGTGATGTTTTACTTGGGAAATGTAAGTAAATTTATTGCTATTTCATTTTTTAATGGTTTTAATCCTACTGTTGTCATCTGCGTAGTCAAGTTTCAGTATTTCATTCTTTGCAACCCATTCTTTTAGTACAGTAGCACCTCGACTTATGCTACCTCAACTTGTGTGAATCCCGAGTTATGCAATTTTCATATCTCCTCAATTCGCTTTTTTTTTTATTTTTCATCACTGAAACTCAGGCTGAATCAATGTCAGAGTCTTATGAAATTGGTCATGTGACTGAAGAAGTTATCACAATCTTGCCTGGCAAATAAATTTAGAAGTGGACAGTGATGATGTTTAAGAACTGCTGGATTCCCATAATCAGGAGCTGATAATTGATGAGCTCATAGAAATGCAAGAGCAAGACATTAAGGAACTTGAATTTAAAGACCCAGTTCAATCAGAAGGTTGAATGTTGGTTGGGAATTTGACAGAAGGCCTTAACTTAATTGAAAAAGGGTTACAAATTTTAATAAATGCCATCTTCAACAAAGAGCATGCTTTTTTCTACAAACTAAGGAATAAAAAAAATTATTAGCATGCTATGAGGAAATTTTGCTGTAGAGAAAACAAATCTTAGAGCTAATAGACTACTTTGTATGATTTTATGACGCCTTCTACATCAAAATAACTTTGATTTGTGATTTTGTATTTGTGTTGTCTAAGATTTATTTAAACATTTTTTTTCTAAATTATTTTTTTCTTTTTCTCCAACTCCAACTAAAAATAATTTATATGCAAGATTATACCCCTAATTAAGCGAATTCGACTTATCACTCAGTCTCGCCTGTTGCGTAAGTTCGGGGTATTATAATACTTGGTGCTCATCTTGGATAAAAAAAAATTACTTTCCATCATCACACCAAATAGACCTATGGCGGGTAGCATATTGATAACAAATTAATTCTGATAAAAAAAAAACAAGATGAAAAAAGAATATTATTACATATTTTGTTATTTATAATTAATATTGTTATTTATTTATAATTATTCTTATTTATTTATAATTATTATCTTATTTATTTATAATTATTATCTTATTTATTTATAATTATTATCTTATTTATTTATAATTATTATCTTATTTATTTATAATTATTACCTTATTTATTTATAACTATTTCTGTTTTATTTATAATTATTACCTTATTTATTTATAACTATTTCTGTTTATTTATAGCTATTCTTATGTTATTTATTTATAATTATGTAATAAGAGTTCTCTTATGCATTTTTTATTTTTTTTACAATTCGACGATTATTTTTTTTATAATTACTATTTAATTATATTATATGATTGTTATTTCTAATAACTGTTATAAAATTGTACCATATGCATATTATATATAATTACGATAAAATATAAGATTATTATATGCTGCTTAAAATACTATTAGTACATATTACTTTTTATTACATAATATTATTCATTATTTATTGATTGATCTAGGTTATTCTCAATCTCTTCCTATATCCTTTATTTGAAATATGTTTCAATGTATTGCAAAACAATCCTTTAAAATTATTGTGTATTCTTAAATTACCGTTAGGCCGCCATATTGGATTCCATTCCACTTACAGCAAACACTGCTAGGCACTATCTTATCACGCCAAGCAGTGCTTGGCGCAGTTACCCCTGTTATCAAATTAGTTCCTAATTTTCACTTTTATTAAAATTTAATCTAAGTATCAACCTAACCAAACTACTTGCAAAAAGAAATGGGTACTTATGTATTACTGTCACCTCAGTCAAATTTGCGGCAAGCAAATCACACCTTTTTCTCCACCAAAATATGACTGAATTTTTTCAAATAGAATAGGTTAGAATTTGTTGTTTTTATATAATGGGGCAAATTTTGCTCTGGTAACACTAATACACATGCAAAATGAAGCTTTTGAAGAAATGTGGTTGTTTTCCTCGGTGACTAATTAAAACTTAAAAAAAAAAAAACTTTTATAAATACATGCTATTGTATGCATGCAATTCTACACATATTTCTCTTATTTTGGAAAACATTGACTTATGGCAAGAAATTGTTATGTATGAAAGGATGCTTGTTATAATCTTAAAAGGTACCAAAAATTATGTTGCTAAGGTGTAAACAGGTTTTTTCTCTCTAAATTTAGGCCTAGTGATGCAAAATCCATGTCTTATAGAATGATTTCTTTTGCTTCCTCTGCATCCCTAGGGAATTTCATAAACAATGGCACCCCATCCGGAAAGGGTTAATATATATATATATATAAATCTGAGTATTTTCCTGATATGTTTGAAGCATTATCAAAAGATTCTACTTGGCAGTCTATAATATTCACACCGAATTTTTTTTGTTCAGTTTTCAAAAACCTTGATTTTTCTTTATTTTTAACTGTAAAAATAAAAGTTTTTTCATTTTTTATATAAAAAAATTAAATGTTGCAAAACTTGAGGCCCAGTGATAACCCAAGACTTTACATGACCATTTAATTATCTTACCATTAAACCTGTCACTGTTTTAAATCTTTTATTTGTATTTTTTTACACATTATGTGACATCAAGTGGAAGATTGGCCAGAAAATTAGGGAAATTTCAGGTTAGTTGCACCTCATCGAGTAATGTAAATGTGACATGTTCAACTCTTCTACACATGTTGAGTAAAATATAAGATGAAAGAGCTACAAATGGGCAGTATCTATGCATTGTGGAAATTTTTTATCATGCGTTATGACAAAAAATGCGAGGCCACTGCCATTGGAGGCCCTTCCAGCTGATAAATGATTTTATGAGTAAGGTGATTGAGCTGAGAAGGGCCGGTTGATCCATATATCAAATCTCAACCATCATCAGCCATAATATTTTGACTGAGTCACAAATAGTTGGAATGAGGAAATGTAGCTAGTCTAAGGGTGTTAGTGCAGCCAGAGCAATATAAATAAGCTTGAATCAAAATATAGACAAACGTTGATAGCCCTGCAAACTGCATTAGGTATCATATGTCAATGTTAATGGCATGCATACCCATAGCATCTATTTTAGAAGCCTGCTATTGACCCTAATAGCACAGATAACTTCATTCATAAGTGAATGCTAGACTAGAGTTACATGCATGACTGAAAGGCACAAGGTTTGTGTTCTCGGGTATCATGCTTCTGTTTGTCTCATGATAATTGCCATATACAAGTGTGGCATCAAAGTGATAGCAGATCAAATCCAACAGTTGCATTTGTGGAATGCCTCACTGTAATACAATGGGGTATTATGATTAGGTCACCTTTGGCTTGTATTTAAATGAATATGCTAGTTGGATGATGTATGCATGATATGCTACATCCAGGGACTCCTTCCTTTAAGAAGAGTGGGGTACTCAATGCCCCTTTATAAACATTTTAATCCAGCACATTGCAGTCATCTTTCTTGGCTGTCATTCTTTCTTGATCTTTCTACAGTTAAACTCGAGACATAATTGGATGCTGCTTGCTTGCCTTGTTACTGCTGTGTTCACTAAACAAGTTGTGGTAAATGGTTGACAGAGAATGGAGAGCCACACATCTCTCTTGGGACACTATCCTTACTTTCAACAACTTTGCACCTAAACATATTGCTTTGTTATTGCTATTTGTAGTGGTTCTACATTCTACTGAGCTGGCGTAGTTCTTGCTGTGTTATGAATATCATTTTAAAGTAAACATCTTTTGTTATTTTTTTGTTATCTCTCTCTGTAGGCCAATTTTTGCTACATTTAAACTATTTAGTGTTGCATTTCAGTGTCACATGGTGTACATTGTAGGTTTGCAGAAACATATTAATTAGTTTGAAATTATTTTAGAACCATTGCAAACTTATTCATTGTAAGATACTTATTCATGTCTGGTTAGTTATTTCATATCTTTTGATATAATTGGTGAAAAATATTTAAATATTTTGTATTGTACTAAAGTGTTAAATTTGTTCTATTAATTTGTCCATCGTAATGATTTTAATTTTTAAGGAAATATTTTATTCTTTTAGATTAATGAAGCAGAGGTTTCATTTAACAGTATATTGTTGCAAGTTGAAATGGAAATAGCTAAAAGAACAAGTGTGCAGGTTGGTAAACATTGACTTTTGTGCTTCCGTATTTCATGAAAAAGTCCAAACAGAGACAGAAACATTTTTTTTTACTATTCTCCGACAGTTTGATTTGATCAGAATCTTTGTCTATCTAATTTATCATTTAACAAATCAAATTTCCAGTGATGTAATCATATAACTTTCATCAGGTATTCAAGGATTGTTATTACAGCTCTTCAGAATGGTTCTGGATTTTGATGTAAAGACATTTTGTCAAAATTTGAGAGCTACAAAACCACCTTATGAATGCCCAGTAAAATCATGTGGAAAGATATATAAGAGTTTTCCAGGCATTCAATTTCATTTGTATAACTATGATCATGACAATCCTCCCATTCAACATTCACCATCATCCAAAATCAGAAAGAAGAAAGGAAAATGGTATTCTCGTTCCAATAGGAGATCACCATCTCCAATGCAAATGTCTTCTAGTCCTCGAGAAAGCTTACGCTATAATGAGCCACAAAAAGTTGTTGAAGTTGATTTAAATGGGCAGGTTCACCAGCTTAATATAGCTGAGCCCATAGATTTTGTTTTGCATGATGGAACTGAAAACTTAAAGAAGAATGAGCCCAAGCAAGAAAAAGTGGAAGTCAAACACACTAAAGCTAAGATTACAAAGGCTAGTAAGCATTCTGATTCCTCTAAAAAGCACAAAGAACTGCCCACTAATGCACCCAAACTACCAGAGGCTTCATTTCGAATAATTTCAGATTATTATGCTCCAGATGCACCTCCAATGCCTACTGCCTATTACCGTTTCATTGAGAAATCATTAGAAGAACTAGATGAAGATGTTGAATATGATATGGATGAAGAAGATTGTGTTTGGCTTGATATTATGAATGAAAGGCGAAGGAAGGATGATTTAAGTGAAGTGTCCCCTGATACATTTGAACTTTTAATGGACCGATTAGAAAAAGAATCTTATTTCCAGAGTCAAACAACTGGTAAAGATTTAGGTCCTTCCATTGATGAAGATGCAGTTTGCTGTATATGTAATGATGGTGAATGCCAAAACTCTAATGCTATTTTATTCTGTGATATGTGTAATTTGGCTGTGCATCAAGAGTGTTATGGTGTTCCTTATATTCCGGAAGGCCAGTGGTTGTGTAGACGATGCCTGCAGTCTCCTTCAAGAGCTGTAGATTGTGTACTTTGTCCAAATAAAGGTGGTGCATTTAAGCAAACTGATGATGGCAGATGGGCTCATGTTGTCTGTGCTTTATGGATTCCGGAGGTTTGTTTTGCAAACACTGTATTTTTAGAGCCCTTAGACAGCATTGAAAATATACCACCTGCACGTTGGAAATTATCTTGCTACATTTGCAAGCAAAGGAGTGTAGGAGCTTGTATTCAGTGTCATAAAGCAAATTGCTACACAGCTTTTCATGTAACTTGTGCACAACAAGCTGGACTTTACATGCGTATGGAAGCAGTAAGGGAAAATAATGCTAATGGAACATCATATAACGTGCGCAAAACTGCATATTGCGATGTTCATGCTCCAGTTGATATGGACAGTAATCAAGATGACGATAATGGCAAAACTGATACACTTAAAAAAGCTAAAGCTAAAGCTAAGTCAAGGGAAAAAATGAAAAAAGCAAGGAAAATTTTAGCTGAGAAGCGAACTGCTGTACCCGTTGTTTCTCTTCCAACAATTCCACCAGAAAGATTAACAAAAATCTCTAGTATGGTTTCAATGCCTAAAAAGCAAGCATTTCTGGATAGGTTATTAAGTTATTGGATTTTGAAGCGTCAGTCTAGAAATGGTGTTCCTTTGTTACGGAGGTTACAAACAGCCCAATCTTCTCGCCGAGATCATGAGCTGGATAAAGAATGTACATCTTTGGGAGAGCAGTTACAATATTGGCAAAAGTTACGTCAAGATTTAGAGAGAGCTAGGTTATTGGTTGAATTGATCCGAAAGAGAGAAAAACTAAAGCGGGAATACATTAGAGCTCATCAGCTTGTGACTGAAATGCAAATACAACCACTCGTAGTCAAATTGAGAAATATCATTGAACAATTACATGAACGTGATTATGGTGAAATTTTTGCGAAGCCTGTAGATTTAGCTGAAGTTCCTGATTATTTAGATTACATAAAGCATCCCATGGATCTCTCAACTATGCTAAAAAAAGTAGAAGAATACAAATATAAAAATTTTGACAGTTTTGAAAATGACTTCAATTTAATGATAAAAAACTGCTTATCCTATAATTCAAAAGACACAGTTTTCTATAGGGCAGCATTAAAAATGAGAGAGCAAGGTGGCCATATATTAAGGGAAGCTAGAAAGTACATCACTGCTAATTATGATTTTAAAACTGGATTATTTTTAGATCGTGGTCCTAAAATTGAAGAGGATACTAAGCTTAGTGATGAAGAGAATAGTAAAAGTGATAATTCAACATCTTTAGAAAAACAGTTGGAAAGAATTTTTCATAAAATAGATGAAGCACATAAAATGAAACCTGGAGTTTCTCGTACTAGGAGAATCAAACGTCTTCGTATGGAGGCTAACATTTTACGAAGAAAAATCTCCATACGAGCTGCTCTTCATCGAAAAAGAAAACGACTGGCTGGAAATTCACAAGTTGAAACAATTGAATCAAAATCTGATCCGCCAACCGAGAAGGAAACCTTTTTGGCAAATAGTGGAAAATCAAAATTAAAGCAAGAAGATTCGCAAATAGTGGAAGAAGTCAAAAGTGAAAAAGATTTATCTAAACCTAAGTCTTATATTGATCAAGACAAAGTGAAAACTGAAAGTGATACATCAGAAAATAGTAAAAGAAAAGGAAAATTTAAAGATTATGATAAATTTTCTCAAAGAAATAAGCGATCTGATGACACT
The DNA here is from genome assembly GCA_019973935.1 of Trichonephila clavipes. Taxonomy (NCBI): domain Eukaryota; kingdom Metazoa; phylum Arthropoda; class Arachnida; order Araneae; family Nephilidae; genus Trichonephila; species Trichonephila clavipes. The sequence goes on from BMAU01014673.1 coordinate 30,750, forward strand.
CCTCGAAGTTTAACCAGAAATAGAGCTAAAGCAAAAGAATTTTCGCAGGATATTGAAGACAGTATTAAAACTGAAACTCCATGTAATGATTCTCTGGTTAAATTTAGAACCAGAGGGAAACGAAAGGATTCTGTTGTTGAAAATGATGATAGTAATACACCCCTCAGTAAAATTCAAAGTAAAGACAAAGAATTCATCACAATTGAAAAAGACAAAAAAATGACCAGAACACCATTAAGGAGGGCTGCTAAAGAAGGACTACACAATATGGTATTTACTGATACTGATGATGATGAGAAATGTGTACCAGAGTTTCCTCCAGTTACACCTCAAAAAGCTATTTTTTATGGTCGAAACCTTAGAAATCATGGAAATGATAGTACTGATGAGCATGTAGATGCCAGTCCTCGAGTTGGCAGACCAAGAAAATGTCAGAAATTCAGTTCAAAACAAATGAATGCAAAACTAAAAACCATATCACCTCCACCACCATCATTATCAAAACCATTAAAAGGTTTTCAGACAATATCTGAACCTGTCACATCTCAAGATTCTAAACCTCAAAAGAGTTCAGTTACAGCTACAACATCACCTAAATGTACAAAAACTAGTTCACCACCTATTTTGAAGCCACAGATTTCTGTAGGTCCAAGTGATTCTACTACAGAAAAGGAAATTGAAAAGAATCCATCTACACCTACAAAAAAATTTCAAAAGAGTGAAAATTCACCAAAAAGTCCTGTTAATGTTCGAACTCGTCGCTCTATGACTACAAGAAGAGAAAGCTTTAAAGAAGTAAGTTCAGAAGCTAGTGAACCAGAGACTGACAAATCTTCTTCAGAAATGAAAGAAAGAGAAACCAGAAGCAAAAGTGCTCGAGCACAAAATCGATCACAGTCAGAAAATGACATTCTTTCAACTTCAAAGAAAGGCCCAAGAAAGAGCCGGTCTACTAGTCTAACAACTGAAAGTGAATCTATGAAAAAGAAAATGTCTGTACTGAATAACTCTCCTGTTTGCCTTCCTCAATTTTCAACTCCAGTTCCCCAAACTGACAGCTTTAAAGTCTACAGATCTAATAATCAAGACCACGGTACTGATTCAGATGATAATAATACTGAATCCAGTAGTATTTCCTCTAAAACTTCTAGTACTTCGAGTACTGATGGTGATTCAGATTCGGATAGTGAAGGTGAAAAATCACAATCAAGTTCTAAAAAGGATAAGAATTTGAACACTTCTTTGGAATTTAATGTAGAGGAACAACAGCATCTTATTGAATTACAACCATTGGATTTAGTGTGGGCAAAATGTCGTGGTTATCCTTGGTATCCAGCTTTAATAATAAGTCCTGATATGCCCAATTCTGGATATTTCCACAATGGGGTTCCTATTCCTGTTCCGCCTGAAGATGTTCTTGCTTTAAAATCAAAATTTGAAGAGGATGTATATTTAGTATTGTTTTTTGATACAAAAAGAACTTGGCAGTGGCTTCCTCGAAATAAACTAGAACCCTTAGGTGTTGATTCAAAATTAGATAAAGCAAGACTGGTTGAATCTAAAAAGGCTGCCGAGCGAAAGGCAGTGAAAAAAGCATTTGAAAATGCAATACTACACAGATGCCGCGTGACCGGTGAATCAACAATTATATCAAATGAATCTGGCGATGAAAGCTAATTCTGGCAGTTTGGACTAGTTATAAAGTACAACTACCATATCATATTTTAAATATATTTATTTAAAAATCTGTAAAAAGAAACAAAAAATTGTAAATTTGTATATATGTTGTAGATAACTGATGCCAAAGTGAAATCATGATCAATACCATTTAAGAATATCTGTACGTAATATTTAAAAAAATATCAAAATATAAAAAATGCTGGGAAAAAATTCCCCATTTTTTATGATTTGAAAGGATATCAGTTTCATTTCTGTGAATGTAGTTTTTTACCTTTTGATTATTTTTTTAAACGTCAGACTAATGTCAAGTAAAGTAGAATGTAGCTGTGCTGTATAATTCCATAAGAAGATTTCAAGAGGTGTTTTTTTACATTAGCTTGGCTATTTCATATTTCATGAGGACTGATGTTTGAATATCTTGCCCTACAAATAGATTTTGTCTTTTTTTTCTGCCATTTTACAGTAGCTCTTGCATTTTACACTGAAGAGATGCTCCACTATTAACTATTTCTAATCTTTGAATGGCCAAATCACCACATTGGTAAGTGAATCTTTTGTTTCAGTGCTTTTAAATATGTTTTTTCAATTTTAGTTTTGTAATATGTTGCTGTTTTGCATGAAAATTTAAAAATTTTCATTTTACTGTAGAAAATTATAAAATAAAATAGAAATTGGGATCAAAATTAGTGCTACATAAGGTTTCTTTTGTATGATTTCTATTTTTAAAATGTTACTGTTTTTAAACAGATTTTTATGTTGGGGGAAAAAATTGGTAGTTTTTTTAATTTTTTTTATTTTTGTTAGAAATATATTATTGAGGAAAACTTAAGTTTGTGTAAAGAATCAGTCCAATTTTTATCTTATATTAGTGATACTATTTGTAACATATTGGCATTTAATAAATGAGACATGCATGTAATTAGTTTATTTTAGAATTTATGTAAATAGTTTATTTTATGAATTGAAAATGGCATATTATTTGTATTATATAATGAAAAATAAAAGACACATGCTGTTTAAAAATATATTGCCTCAAAACAAAAATTTGATTTAATGTTTTCATCAAACATATCTTTTTGTCTAAACATATCTCAAAGATTTTTTAGAAATTTTGTAACATTATTTTTGTAAAACTGACTGGTTTTCTGTAAAATCAATATGATTAAAAGTGCATGAATAATTTCTAAACAATATTTCTAAACAATATAAGTATGTTTTCTTTTAAAGAAGAAGTAAAATAAATGAAAAAGACAATGAAAATATTGCACTTTTTTTTTTCATTCATCAATTTTTTTGGATACATTTTTTAATTGGGTCAAGACTGGTCAGATTAGTCCAAGAATTTTTTATTGTTTGTTATAAAGCCAGTTCTGCTCTCATTTTGAAGTATGAAAAAAAGCTTCATTATATTAGATATGGAAAAATTTATTTTTGTGAGATTATTTCATAATTGGCTGAACTGAATATGAATTTCTTGAAAAATCACAAAGCCCTTCAAAGAGCAAAGCACAGACTATAATGGTTAACAAATGGATGAAGTTTTATTCCTTAATAACAAGTCAGTATCGTTACTGAAGTGAAACCATCATTGCACTTGCGATTTCATTGTTGAAATAATATCATTAAAAAGAAAAGCAATAACCAAGCAGTCATTTAATTCATCCATCTTATCAAAGATTAAAATATCGAACTAGTTACTCTAAACAAGGGGTGTCAGACTTGCAGCTGGGCCAATATATCGGCACTTCATAATATGTAATAAAATAACAAACTGATACAGAATAAAAATAAGATAAGTGGAAATAGCTAAGCATTTTTTTAACTATACACTTTTTCTTTGTTGCTATTATTAAACAAAATGCATACATTTATTTTGAATATAGTTATTATTTTTTTTAACATTAAAAACATGCGGTCCTCAACTTAATATAAAGTAGAACTTGTCACATGTAGTATCATCTGAGTTTGACATGCCTGCTCGAAACTATTTTCAACAATCCTTGTGTAATGAACAAAGAAGAATTATACAAAATAGCTTTTTTATATTGTTTTGAAAGAAAGGTTTATTTATTCATACAGTTAGTTCTTCTGTGTAATCAAAAAAGGAACTCTGTAGAGATTATAGTATTGAATGAATTGGCATAAACACATTTTACTGATATCAACTACAGTAATTTCTCTTAATGCATATCCCCTTGATCTACTACAATGCGATATAGTAGATTAATATGTAATTTTTTTTATTTCTAATGGAGCTTTGGAATCCATTGCATACTTAGTACATTCCCTGAATATGAGTATCTCTTTTTAGTGCTGCATTGGTGACATTTAGTTTGTTGAAATTGGTGGATAGTATAATGCATAAGTATTTAAATTTTTAGAATTTTCTATATTTTTTCATTTAAAGTCACTTTAAAATTAATGTAGTTATTTTTAACAAGGTAAATTGAATAGAAAATATATTTACAATATTGTTTGTTTCTTTAAAAACATTTTCGCTAGTTAAAATATTTGATTATTAAATCATATGAAAAAGAATAAACCTAAAGGGATTTACTTTACTGAAAATAGCAGTTTATTTTTAATATTTCACATCAGAATTTGTACATTCCTGATTCATTTTATAAATCAGCGTTTCTCAACCTGTATGTCGCAGCAAATTAGTGTTCCGTGAAAGATTGTCAAATATGTTGCAGTTAACAAATAATTAAAATTGCATAGGTTTTGTAACTTTGAAATAGTATTTGTAATTACCTCAATGTATGATTACTAAAAATTTTTTTTTGAATTGAATTTTCCTGCATTTTTAATACTTTTTCCCAATTGTAATTGATTTTCATACAAATTGATTCTCTTAAAATTATAAAATTTGTGAAATAAGTAAGTTTTTAGATTTCTTTAATGTGATTGCTAATTAAAAATGTTCTATTCATTTAGCCATAATGGACAAGTATAAAATAAAATCTGGTGCCTCACAATTGGAAGATAAACAAAGAAGCAAAAAGAGGTATAAAGATGACATAAAATTTGTATTCGGCATATTTGTTACATCTAAAACAACAAAACTTTACATACCATTCTGCCGACTCTTAAAGGAAACTTACAAATGAAGTTCTTGTTTCTAATAAACTGTAAAGATATTTGGAGACTCCACATCTATGGCTCATAAACAAACCAAGAGATTATTCTGAAAATATGGTGGTGTGAAAAAATAAAACAGCAATTTTTTAAAAAAACTATATGGAGATGTCAGAAGGGATGGATAGTTTGCCACTTGCCAGTTTCCTTAATTTGCACAATGCAAGAAGCACACACTGATGTCAAGTTTATCATTGCACCAGCATTAGCTATTATTATCGAAACAATGCTGCGAAAGAAAGGTCAAAATAGTAGCATTATCCATTGACACAATATCATGTGGAATTTAAGTTTTATCTTTCTACTTAAAACAAATCCAAATTGTTGAGCATTTCAAATCGGTATGACAGTGAACTCTGGTTGTTTCAGATTAATGAATTGACAGATGTCTGAAAAAGCTCAACTCCTTGCCTTCATTCAATTTGCTTCATTCATATTTGAACTTTTGTAGAAAATATTTAAAACTTTGGTTTTCTGTGGAAAATCAAATAGATGGGTGTTCTATTAGTTTTGGTAAAAAAAAAAAAAAAAAAAAAAAAAATTATCTTACCAATGTGCAAAGGAAGTAAAATATTATAAGCATTCATGGCATTATTCACAGAAAATCTCATTTCAAAACCTTTAACTCCAGTTATGTTGATTATTATTTGAACCAAGTGATCAATTTTATCAAGAGAGTTTGAATCAACTTAACTAATTTCTAATTCCAAATTTTTCTCATGTGATACACAATGGAAATTGATTCATACACCTAAAAGCAGAGGTAATTTATTCTTGAAGGTTGAAAAAATTATTTGAAATTTTCCTTTATAATGATTTTTCGGCTTGAAGCTCAATTTCTTTTGTATTTGCTTGGAAACTGTATGTTTGGATTGATCCTTTGAATAAAGTCATATGTATATTTGAAAAGCTGTATGTTTGGATTTATCCTTCTAATATAGCCATATGTATGTTTAAAAAGTTGACTCTCAGAATTTATATAAGTCTAAGTCCATACAAGAATATTGTCACATCAGCATCAAAACTGAAGTCATTTAAAGAAAAACCAACCCTTTGGAAATATGGGATGTCAAAAGAAAATTTTGATTGCTTTCTAGGTGTCAATAATTCTGTCAAAAAAGAAAAGTAAAGACATACAAATGAAATTATAAGCACCATTAATGAACTTCTAAACTCCTGTGAAAGCTGCTTTCCATTACTTTCAATTGAGAAATATATAAATGGTTAATCAATCCATTTTTATTTTACAAGACACCAAATTTGACAAAAACGAACAGCTTACTGATTTAAGAATCAGTGTTTTACATTTCAACATTCTTAAAAAAATGTAATGAATTTTGGCTTTCTGTCAAAAATTTGTTTCCTGAAATCAACTTGAAAACTATTAAAGTTTTTCTGTCTTTTGTATTTTTATGCTCTTTAAATTAGGATTTTCACAACATTAAAAGAATTCAAGCCTAAAATGTGTGAAGGATTTAAAAAGTTTATTAAATGTGAACTTGTCCAGTGATTTAAGAATTTTGTTTTGATTTAATTTGTTCAAGCAAACAGTTTCAGCCTTCTCTTTGAAAAAAATTTATAAATAAATAATTTGCTTTCTTTGTATTACACAGCTTGATGTGTTTTTATATTCAGGTGTGCTGCCAGCTATTTTTAGTATGCTAGCAACCAAAAAAGGTTGAGAACCATTTGTGAAGACCCCCTGGGTCTCACCCTGGACACCAAGGTTAATTTGAGGCAAAGAACCAAGAGCCATTTTGTATAATAATAATTATTTATTACTTCAAGTCTAAAAAAAAAACTCTAATAACATATAATACTTTTATGTTACGTCAAATAAAGGGATTTACCTTTTATATTAAATTAAATTACGAATTATGCAACTAATTAATAATTACGCTCACGATTAAGTAAGGTCTACCGAAATAGGAGGTCCGAGAAATACATGTACTCGAATTATTAACTTTAACTAATTTGACTAAACTAATGCTTATTTTAAGCGTACATAAATTATATTTACCGCTGGTTATATAAGTTTTCTCGTTCTTCAGTAGAATATCAGCATGACATTTTCACTATCTTAATATCCTGGAATCCTCTAAGATTGAGGTTACTGTTGCTGGCTCAATAGCCTTCCTCATCAAGATTGCTAGCTTACACCGCTCGACTTAAATACCTTATCTACTATGCATATCCCGTTTATCTTCTTGGAGTTGATTAGAAATATACGTGAATTTATATTCCCCAAAAAGACGCCTAAGAAGGTTAGTGGAAAGGTTCCGTACAGATTCGTCACACACTGTTGCAGATGGTAAAAAAGGGCTTCATGTTAAAAAAGTAGAATATAATGTAACATGCATTTTTTACTGTTCTTGAATTTTGTACCTATGATTTATTATATACTCCTAGGAATGTTTCTATTTTTCTGAAGGATATAATCGTTAAAATAATATTTTTTTATAACTGTTTATAAGTGTCTTGTTTATTTATTCGTCATATTGTATTGTATTCTTAATTTATTAAATTTCTGCAGCTTAAATTTGACGAAATACTTCCATGTACTGAAGAATTAGGTGAAGAGTTTGAAGAAATTAAGAGAAAAGCAGAAGAGCTTACAAAGAGAGAAGAAGTAAAAAATAGTTTTTATAACTAAATAGCTATTGCAGCTTTAAAACCATTTTCTAGAAATTTTTAAAAATGTTGGGATTGTGCAATAAGAGGTTTTTCCTTTGAAAATTTTAACTTTTTAAAAATCATTGTGATGTAGCTTAAGATCTTTTTCATCAAATTTATTAAATGTAATTTGCTAAAATTTGCAAAACTAAACTTACAAATGGACTAAATTCATGATGGTCACATGATAACGTTAATCACGTGCTTTCCATTGATTAAAAATTGACATACTAGTTGTTCTACTTGTAAAGTTAGATAACATTTAAAATTTGATGATTGGGAAATTAATTCACGTGTTAAAATTCTTCAAACAATTTTCAAAATTAAAAAAAACTTACATAATACAAATACTTTTAAATTAAGTGCATTTTGTTTAACTATGTGCATTATTATATCTTTGACAAATATGTATTATCTAAAAGAATATTCCTGCAAAAAGCAAAAGTTGGCAACAGGGAAGCACATGAACTAATTGGCTGGAAACGCGTGATTATATTTATGATATAATTATGACGTCGCATTAATTTATGAACTGATTGGCCGAAAACACGTGGCTCAGTTATCATGTGACTATGATGTCACATAAATTTAGTCCATTCAAATGCAATATATTCATTTTAGTAAACTTCAATTTGGAATTGAGTAGTTGTGTGTGTGGAGTTATATCTACTGTTATCTGCTGTTGAGTGGAGTAGTTATCTGCTGTTTTTTCTTTTTTTATGCTAATTATTCTTGTGAAATACTTTGTTAGATGAAACAGTATTAATTGAATATTAAATACATTTTAAAAGGGATTATTTTTACTTTTTATTATGTGTATAAATAATAGATTTTTATTTTCCTGATTAATAAAGTATTTTAAGAATTTTAAATTATTGTTTTCATATATTTTTTTCAAAATTTTAAATTATGAATTATTGCATGTTATTAATCAGTTAGTGGATTTGTTTTTATTAAAAGAATATAAGATTAATTTCTTGCGACATGAAATACTTTTTCTCAAATGTTTATTAAATTACTGAAGAGATCATTATCTCTGAAATTTTTTTATCGGCTTTCGTAAGACACTCAATCTGCAGCTACCTTTTTTTAAAAAAATGTCTTTATCAAGTAAATTTTTTATGTATTGTGATATTAATAAATTATACCTTATAAATTTTCCTAATTTATTTTACTTAAAATTTATTTTATATAGTTGTATTTTATCCTTATTTAAGGGGACACAGTACGATTCAATTAACCAAAATCGGTCAAAAAATCAAGTTTCAATTTTTTAGCCTAAATTTTTCTTTATATACTTTTCTATATCCTCACAAAATTTGAAAGCTCTAAACTAAAAAAATGCAGAATTATGATAGCTTTTACGTTCGTTTTTATTCACATCCCTATGGCAAATCAAAACTTTAAACTGACGTATCTCAGAAAGATAAAATAACTAGTTTGTCTTCATTTAAAATACTAAGGCTTTTTTTTTTTTTTCTATTGCGCCTAACACTTTGAATTTTTTTACCTATTGCCAATAGTACATTTAACAAAAGTTGGTATGCATTTTTGAATCAAAGCAATATTTATTTTTTTAAAAATAATTAAACTCAGAATTTATACATTTTTTAAGGAATTTTCAATAAACATTCATAAAAAGAAGTATTGTATGAATACCAATCACGTTAACGCAAAACCCATACCAACTTTTTTATACATAGTTTGATGTACTTGTAAATCAAATGTCATTCATGTACGTCAATTTTTGTAGGAGGAGTAGCACTTTAAAATCACTTCAAAAATTTCAAGTTTTTTCCTTAAAAATTACATGGCTACCTTTTTATGAAATTTTGAGTGCAAAATCTGTTTAACATAGTATGCAAACATAGGAGGCAACCAAAAAATTTTAAAAATCCTTAAATTAAAATTTTTTGCGTAAATCGTACCATGTCCCCTTAATTAAACCACTATACTGATATAAGTTTCTTTTAAGATAAATGTTTTTTGAAAATATGATTAACAATGCATTATATTTTATTTTGTAAATATGTTTCAAAGTAGAAAGACTTCCCCCAACAATCAATCCCCTTTGATATTTGCAAAATGTTTTCAATTTTTTGTGTTTATATCACAGCTTCCTGTTTGTTAACATTGTTTTATTTTTGTATAATTATATATATATAATAAGGGGTGACACATTGTTGACTTGCTATGAATTAACTTGCGTTTTCATGCCTAAACAATGTTGACCAATCACAAGTTAATTCAAGTCTGCACCTACATTATATATTTCAATTTATGAAACCTAGTGCACAAGATATATTTGGAAGACCTGTTTTGTATCATTACATGTCGAGGATTGTTTTCTAATTTATTATTCTGAAAGATTTGAAAGTTATCTAAAAGATATGTTCAAAATTTCATCTTAATTCATTCTGAAGTTTATTTAGATTGTTTTATTCCCACACTCAATTTTGAGGTAATAGTGGGAGACCTGAAAATCATTTGTGCAAAATTGTTTATCAACAATCAATTAATTCTATAAATCAGAAAGATGAGCTATAAAATTTGAGAAAAAAAAAATTCATTTGCTCTGCAGTGATGCTAGAACTACTATTATTAAAAATAATTAATAGTAAAAAAAATAAGTAATATTTATAAAAAACTACTATTTTACCTTTGGTCTGTAAGAAAAAGTAATTTTGTTACTCATAGTTAACACATAAGTAAAAAGACAAGGAAAAAAAAGCTCACTGTGCACATATTACCATCAGAATGGTCAACCTGTTAAAACCTTTCTAGATTGATGACTCATTAATTTTACTAATTGCAATATTGTGAATCTCAGTTTTAGAATGTTTCATTACTGTTTCCAAATTTGTTTCTTTGATTCAAAAGATTTCTTTCATCCCAAACTCCCTCAACCCTTTTCCTAGGAACATCATTTAAGAAATTATTGGCGCAAAATATTAAAATACTGTAACTCTTACGATGCTGCACATTGCGATGCCATATTCCGACTTTCGTAGTTTTATAAATTTTTAACACATTTATGTATTTAAATCAAAATGTAATGAATTTAATTATTTAATTTTAAGATCAATACCTGTACATTTATGGCTCCATTTATATTTTCAATATATTAATTATTTTTGCCTTACTGCTGCTTATTTCTTTAGTTTTTTATCTCCTGTATTTTTATATTTACATAACACTCAATAGAAATATTTATATATAAGCAGTTGGGCACTGATGATCTATGAAATTACATTATACAACTCTGTAATTATTCAGGATTTATTTTAAATGCTTAGTCTACAAATTTACCATGAATAAATCACTTCCACTTTAGTTTGAATTTATCCTAATTCAATTTTTGAAAATAATCAAATCAGATTTTTTAAAATTTTAATGTGTTACAACCTCTTTTTGTATGATACTGAATGAATATGTCATATTGATAAAAAAAAATATTTATAACTAAGTGCTATACAAGAAAGATGTTTCATATTAGACATATGTCTCATTTTGGTAAATCAAAGCTGTTCATGATTAAAAATATAATACTGGATATATTTTTTGCTATGCCAAATGAAAATTTCTTCTTGAAAATCATTGAAGAGAAATTATAAGCACATGAAATTAAGGAATGAAAATGTATAATTTATTGTTCATTAAGGGAATTTTTTTGAGATATTTTCATTAAGGGAATTTTTAATGCAATTAATATTTATTATATGAGTAAAGTGATTTAATATAAAATTTTATTTTGTAGTAGCATATAAATTTTTTGTTTAATTCAAATTGATTATTTTAGTTAACACTCAAGGTTTGATATTGTTTTTCTCGTGTTAACAAAGAAATCAAAGTATTTTATTTAAAACAATGTTATCCCCCCAATTCTTAATTTATAAAAATTGCTACAGATTGTTAAACTTAACTGATGCTTAAAAGTAGAACAAGCATTATCCCCCCATCCATAACAAAATGTATTGTGTGTTAAAAATATTAAATGTTGTTATAGTATAGGCTATATAATCTTTAACTTCTACTGTGCATTGAGATACAATTAATAAGAAAATAGAAGAAATTTTATAATAGAATGTAAATGTTTTTGACTTTTTATAAAACATATTTTAATTACTTGTGAGATGTACTTATTGGTGAACTGTCTTGCATTAAAATTAAATGTTTGTTAAACTTTGAAAGATACATATATATGTGCTGAAAATGTTACTCTATCCCCTCAAAGGAAAGGGATTATTTCTCATTTTGTGTTGAACTTTTGTACCTTGTATGTATAAACATTTTTTAAAATTTAAGTGTTTTGATTATTATTATATAATAGTTTCAGTATTAAATGCAGTAAATTACAATTAATACATATTTTGGAACCAGTAATATCCATTGTTATTTTGGTATCTCTAAATGTAGCAGTTTATGCACATTGACTTTATTAGACAAAGATCATAGATTTAAATTGCTTTCATCTGAATAATTTGTTAGTTTCATGTCCCCTCTTCCCTTCAATTCAGCTTCACACAAAATCTTTGATTCCTCTTATAATTAACACATACATTTTCATTTATGTTGCAGGAAATATGTGTAAAAGTATTTCAATTTTGTGTAAAACTGTGTAATACAAATATTTTTTTTTCCTAAATAGGAATTGAAATGCAAAGTTGATAAAGAGTTGGATACTCTTTGCAAGAAAATAATGGACTTGCAAAATAAAAGTGGATGTAAGAGTGAAAATTCATCAAAGATTGTTGCTACAGTGTTGAAGAGTCGCATGGATAATTTAGAAGTAGTTGAAAAAGAATGACTTTAACTGCACATTTTTTAAAAGTTATATATCTTATAAATCAGAATATGATTTGACATAAGCAAGGATTTTTTCCCCTCTTATATTCATTGTTTTTTCTAATATTTTTTAAAAAAATTTGTGACTTGCAGTTTTGTTTGTATGAATTTGAGAAAATTTATCTTTATTTTGCAAACTTTAAAGGATCATTTATTATTGATTTTAAAATCTGTGAAATGACTAATTGAATATGGTATTTTCTTGTATTGGTGTACTGGTTTTTTTTTATCATTTTATTAATTTTGAAAATATGTTTGTGTGAAATTAATTTCTTTTGCCTATTAAACAGTTTTATTGCTTTAAATGAAAAAAATTTACATTTTATTTTACATTATACATCCCATGAAAACAAATATGTATAAGGTACCATTTTGTAATAAAAATTTTCTAAAATTAGTATCCTTTGACTTGAGTAAGATGTAGTAGATTAAATATTCATATTGTGCAAAATGTCATGTATTTAAAAATTTTATAGCTGGAAATATTTTTTTATTTCTTTGGTTTAAAAGTCAATGAAACTTCCATGTACAGACTAGTGCAATTATTTTGATTTGTGCTAATTTTAAGTCTTTCTAAAAAGAACATTGTTTTTTAAAATTTTATTTTGGTTAATGAAATTTTGCTGAAGTGGATATAAACAAATATCACCTCAAAGTTTAAAGTGGTACAATTTTAATACATTTATAATATGATTCTTTAGCTTTTTTTAAATGCAAAAAATTTAGTTTATTTCTCTTTTATTTTATTCATGTTGACGTCTTTCTATTTTACTGTTATTATATGCTTGAAATACATGTAAATTATCTTTTGCTCTTCACTTATGCTTTGTTTTTCTAAATTTATTTATCACAATTTTTCTCTAATTTTTATTACATTAGATTAAATATTTCATCCTAAAATTAAATTTATCAAAATTATGCTAAAATGTCTAAAATTCAACAGTTTGAATTCATAATTTTTATGTATAAATTTTGAAAATTTGCTGAGAAACATGTGAAGTTTATAGGGTTTATTCTAAATTTGAAATGAAAGCAGTATACTTAAAAGTTAAAACAAAAAAAAGTCATGATTCTGTTTAGTTGGGAATGGAATCGATAGAAAAGTCTTTTTTTTTATTTTGAAAATATAAAAGCAAATTGAAGCATTTCAGAATTGTTAAATCTTTAAATACATTCAGACTCATTGGGAGTATCTGAAATCCAAAGACCAGGCTGCTCATGAGGATTTTAAAAATAAATTCTGATAATTATATATATAATGTACATAAACATTTCAGTACTATCAATATTTTTTCAGTATTATCTTTGAAATAAATTTTACTTCTTTGTAATAAAATGTTTTCAAATTTGATATATTTTTTTTACTAATTGGCTTTCACAAAGTTTTTAATCAAAGTGTATGAAATAGTGGAAGTACTATCACACAATAATCAAATTTATGCATTTATTGTATTCACAAATTTTTGTAGTGCACTTCATATATCAATCATATTTGAAATAATTGGCATTTCTAGAATAAATTTTATTAATATAAAGCTTTCATTTTTTATTGTAGAATTTCACTGTGTTTTGTTTTTGAACAGCTATATGCATACACAAATTAAAGTTTAAGAATTTATAATGATATTTATAATTATATTATTATTTGATGCAATTTGGTTTGCAATTATTTTGATTTTTCTAAATTGTTACATTTTGATTATTCATATAAGAAAAGTATACTGAATCAAGGTGGAGGTTTATATTACTTCTAATAATATTAGTATCATATGAACTGTTTGTTTTATGATCGATGTTTTTCCAAAAATAATTTTTTGCCTTTAACTGTTTCCAGTAATATTGCTACAAACTTTATTTTGTATATCCTTTGGATTATCTGGAAGTTGATTAACAGGGCCATTCTGGAGACCATCATCAAAATCTTCAAAAAATTAAAATTTACAGCTGAAGTTTACTGCTCAATTTTGTAGCCTTGTTGAAAAGGCAGCAATGATTTGCTTGCATTTTGGAAATATCTAGTATGAGATTGTTTCTGCTTGGAAATATATTAGATCACCAACTTAAAAGAAAATAATGGAAAATATTACAAACAATTATAAGAAATTGCTTGATTTTGAAGGCTATGTATTTACAAAATAAACAGATGTGAAAATACTGGCAAGAAAGTAATCATGACTATCATTTAGTTGTATAAGAAGTATTAAATTATGAGAAAATCATACATTGTATGGCCGAGACTGATCAAAATGAACTGAAACCTTACAGAATAAGAGAAAGACATCATACGCAGTGCGTTAAGTTATATCTGCACAAACACTCTGAAGCTTTTCTTCATTATTTAGGTCACAATGAAGACTAATTGTGCTGAAAAATTAATCTTAAGAAACCTACACAGCACCATTCAATGAAAACTCATTGAAAAGATGCAGTCGAATTTACTGTTTTCAAGTATTAATAAACAAATGATAACTTTTTTAAATAGTATATCTATTTTGTCAGTTATGTGTGTATATATAGATAAGGAATTTGTTATTTGGGATTTTTTCTATTCATTCTGGTTAATCTAAAATCTGCTGTATACTAAATTTTGGTGGAACTTTTTTTGTCAAGTTTGATTTTGATTGAAAAGTTAGTTTTTAATGCTCTTAAGATGTAGTTTTTATGAGCCATGGTGAAATTAGATTTGTTATTAGAAAAGAAGTGCATACTTTTGGTGTATCAGCAGTGTTCAAACCTAATCAAAAATATTAAAAAGGTATGATTGATTGCCTCTGTCTTGGATCAAGATATGGTCGTTTTCATATGGTCATCTCATCTATAAGAATAAAAAAAAATATTATGTTTTTTATGATTAATTGGTGTGCAAAAGTATAATTTTGAACTTATTTAACAGATTATTTTCCTAGTGAGGAAGTAATGTTATAAAAACCTAATATGAGATGAAACATTGATCTTTTAAACTTTTTTTTCCTCAGTTGTAATAATTTATTAATCCTTACATGTAAAATTGAGGGAACAAATTAAAACGGAGTTTAAATTAATCATTTTTAAGAATTAAGTACTTATCTAGAAATTGGATATCTGAATAATTTCGCATAAACTTATGTAAAAAATAGTTCTCTGTATAATTTGTGACTTAAATCTTCAGGCCTGTTTTTTTTCAGTTATTACTAAGGAGTTATATTTTCAAGTTTCATAAAATAATTCTTACCTATAGAAGCTAAACCAGAACTACTTTCTTTCTTTGTCTTATGAAATAAATATTGCTTGTGAATTTGATATGCAATTGAGAAAACTGTATAACCACTTGTTGTGAGAAATGCATATAACCATGGGAAGAGAATCATATTCCTTTTCATCTGGGGGGAAAATAATTGCATTTTGTTTATATTGTTTTTAACTCTATATACACATATATTAATTTATAAAAGTATATATTCTAATTATGTACAACACACACATATATTATTGACTAACCTAGTGGATAAAATCAAAATTTTTTAAAAATTCAGATTTTGCAAGAACTTAATCTTTTTAATTTTTGAAACACTTGTATATATCATAAGAACAATAATGATTTGGAGGAATTTAAAAAAAACATTTATTTGCTTTTCATATATATGAATATTACCATTTTCCTGCAATTTCATAAAATATTTTCTATTATAACAAAGGGGAAGTAATATTAATTATTTAAAATTGCATATATATAATCTTTATTACTTATAGATATAAACTGCATTAATTTTTTAACAAATTATAAAATATTTTTACTCTATTTTCCTTTCAAATAATCATGAATGCAATTTAGTATGTTGATTTTAATCATATCTACATTTATGCTTCTGCTGGTTTGCTCCATTCTGATAATTTCTTCTTTATAGACTGGTATGTTTCTTTTTTCATATTTAATGATTTGAATGATTTCATTAGTTTGTGCTTTTGTTTTCCTGTATTATTTTATGAAGAAATTTATATTTTCCTGTTTGGTAATATAGAGTAAAGAATGTGGTTCTTAGAACATGATTTAACTCTGCAGCTCTCGCATATGCTTATTTAAATGCTGGGCTCCATATTGGGTTTGCTTTCTCACTACTAGGATTTCTTGTGGTATGGAATAATAATTTAAACAAAAATTTGCTTGATGTGTTAGTTTTAGTTTTCTGTATGCAGTTAAATTATAGTATAATTGATATATACTGTAGAACAATTTTTTGCACTTTAAAGGATCAGTCAATTTGATCTATGGATCAAATTGACTGATCCTTTAAAGTGCAAAAAATTGTTCTATTTCTCACTTTGTGAATAATCATCATCTAATAGATGATTGTTAAAATTAATATATGATCTCTGTTTGCTCAACAGTAACTTTTTGTATGCTTTAATTAAACCTCAGACGAAAAAATGACTTAATATTAGTAAGAACTACTAATGGGTAACACATTATACTTTTATCCAGTAAAGCTTTTAATTACATATATAATCAGCTGACTAGATAAAGTATATTGGCAATTGTTGAAACATAGTCTTATTTATTTTTGATACCTTAACGAATCCCCAAGTTAGAATCAGTCAATGAACAAAACAATTAAATGGTATAAATTATAATAATTAAAGAAATAAATTTTTAAAAGAAAAGTCATAAAATTACACTTATTAGGGCAATCTAAAGATAGATGACATTTTAAATTACATAGCAATTAACTATTGTGAGAAACACTTGTTTTGTGTTCATTTAGATTTGCTGTTACTTTTTTTGAAGTCACCTGTTTAGTACTAAGGAATTGTTTTTCTGCAGCTTGATTTAAAAATATTTCTACTGCATAGACATTGTCTTTCATTAAAAGTCTGTCTTTGTAGGCACAAAGTTCGGATCTTCTATGCAATTGTTTCATAATACCCTCTGCACTTTACTATTCAAAACTACTGTGCACATTATATAGGTAAAGTGCAAAGAACTCCTATTCTGTGTGAAGATGATTCCATACTATAATGGAATAAATCAGGCAGTGTATTAACTGCGTAATATGCATGTTAGCTTTAGAATTTTAATGGTAGTATATATATATATATATGAGAGAGGGAGAAGCCCAGTGGCTGAGTGGTTAGCGTATCGCACTTCCACACCAAAGGTCCGAGGTTCAAACCCCGAGCTGTGCAAGGTTGACTCAGCCATTTATCCCTTTAGTGGGTCGGCCGCGGTTGCCTAGTGGTCAAGGTATCGGATCATTGCTGCCGTGCCATGACGTGCCAGCTGAGGTGTCGTCTTCGTCCCTTGACCATAGATCAAAACTACGGGATTCGTCGCCAAAAGCCCTTGTGTAGCTGAACAGTTTGAGGTTAATTTTCACTCACTCAGCCTTCAGAGGGTTGATAAATGAGTACCAAGCTCGCTTGGAAACTTGACACTGGGGATTTCGCATCAGATTGACCACCTGACTGGAACATCTGCTCATGCACCTCAGGGCCCAAAGTCGCGTATACTGAGTTGGGCACAGTAGGCCTTGACTCTCATGGGCTGTCGCGCCACTGAGTTAAGTTATATATATATGCATAGAAGTAAAGATTTGGGTGTGTGGCAAATGTTTTTATCCATCACATTTCTAAAAAGTGTGTTAAATATTGTCTATACTTGTATGTATTTGATAAATATTTAAGCATTAATAGATACTGTATATTATGAATTTTCTTTAGTTTCTAGATTACTTTTTCTTATATTTGAAGAAATTAGTAATAAGCTTTGTTATTATTAACAAGGAACTTGTCTCAGAAAAATTTGCAGCATTATATTTGTTTGAAATAAGTTTTACTTTCAAAATCACAATTCTCTTTAAACTTCTGTTTAATTGATGTAAAATTCATTGAAAAATAAGTAAACTATTTTTTTAGTGGTTATTTAAAAAGTGACTATTAGAGTGACTATTTCTTTTGGGGTATGTTATTGCGAATAAATAGAAATTTAAAGAATTATTGATGTGAATTGTTTTTTTTTATGGAAGATTGTACCCCACCCTTTTTGTCCTTTATCTCCTGTCTGACAAGTAAAGTCATTATTCAACTAATTACTTCAATTATTAAACTAAGTGATGAAATCAAAGAGAAAATCAATTAAAATTCAAAAATTATTTATTAAAATCCAGACAGCTGTGAGGTCAACATTTCTGATGAACCACATTACTTTTAGAATCTCTCTTGTTCCTGTTTTAAATTTGTGTACATTTATGTTTTAGTTGCATGAGCCACATATTGGAAAAGCATGCCTGAGAGAAATTAGTTTAAATATTTTTTTTAAAAAAATTATTTCTACTAAGTGTTGCTTTTTACAATCAGTTAGTAGAATCATTAAAAATTTACGGTAGTTCTAAATTTTTTACTAATCTGCGCCTATTTAGTTGTTTGAAAGTGTGTCTATAATCAAAGGGGACACAAAGGTATTTTGCGTGAAGAAAGGGCAGGGGGTGGCGAAACACAGTGGCACGCGACAATATTTTGATCACTCCGATCAAAACAGCTTACATTTTAGTTCAAAATAAATAAGTTCACTATGAAGTATTACGAACAAACGCGTACACACATTTGTTATTGTCTTGCCTTAGTTATGCTGTGGACTACAATTGCTAATGATGCAAAGTTTGTCAACAGTTTTTAACTGTTATTTAACATGGCTAGTTTAGCAAAAAAAGTACAAAATATTAAATGTAACACAGAATTTCAAACTTGGTGGACCGAGAAGCTTGGCACGATTAGTAAATGCAACAAAGTGGCGTGTTTTATGTTCTGGAACAATGGTATGTAGAATTATTGTCTGTAGAACTGCATTTTGAAACAAATCCTTTTGTCAAAAAAGTGAACCAGAGCAAAATGAATTAATTGCTTAAAAAACTTTTCGACAGATAACTCCAATTCAGCATGCATTCTGCTAAAAGTAACATCTTACAATCCTAATGTGAGTTATTTGTCATGTAATGTGCCACAACAAAAGTCACTAATGTTACTTTAATTTGAATTACACGTATAACTAAAACATTTAATACTATGCATTGCAAGATGTATTTTTTCGTAGTAAATAAAGAGCTTGGAGTTGTTAGTATTAAGTTTTATATTTTCCCAGTAATCAAAAGTCAAATTTATTTGATGGCACGCTATGCCTCATTAAAAGTTTCTTTAGAAAAAATGGTACATTGATCCATAAAAGTTCGCCATCCCTGGACTAGGGTATATATTTGGTTATCGTGAAGAAATATATCAAGTCTATATATACTTCTTTTTCTATTAAGAATGTCCAGCAAATGAATTTTTGAAAAATTAACGATTTTGACTTCTTTACATTTTTTAAAAGTTTAGACATTTCTGCTTAAAATGATATGATACATAGAAATGCGATAATTAGAAGTGTTTTTATTTATTTTTTAAAAGCAAGCCACTCTCATTGACAAATTACAAATTTTTACTTTAAGCCTGTTTTCTCAAAATGCAATATTTTTCTCTTTATGGATCTTTTTCTCAAAAGCTATAATTAATGTAGGATCCTCAAAATTTCAGTGAGCATACTTTCAACATGTTTACACACACTTTAATGAAGGGAATAAGATATATCTAGTGAACTGTTTTAGATAATGTATTTTTAAACTAAATTTTAAGGAAAAAAATTTGGCATTTTTTAAAAGAATTCATAATTATTTTAATTTTTAACAAAAAGACAAAGGCCTCCATTAAAGTCTTATTGATAGTACATATAACCTATTGTGAAAATGTCAGTGCCGGACCCCCTTAAAGGAAAAGAAGATTGCCTCTGTTTTGGAAATATTCAGGGCAGTTTTCTCTTTTAAGTACCAATCTTCTGATACCATGAGACGCCTGTTAATTACTGTGGCAATAATTCGGATTTTTTATGTTTAGCTACTATTGCAAAGCAGATAATCGTATTATATTTTGGAATGTTGTTGAAACAAATACTGAAGTTTTGGTCTCAGGATGGATCCCTGTGAGACCACTGCCGTAATATTTCTGAGTTAAAAATGAGGGATTGATTTTAACTGGGAAATTTCTATTAAAGAATTATTGAAACTGAGATAAAAAAAAATTGAACACAGTTTTTTAAAGTAACTATATGACTCCCTTTAAATTGAAGAGTATAATTTTGAAGCTGTTGACACACAGTTTCACTTATTTGGGTTCCGAAATTAACAATAGAAACGATTGTACTACTGAAATCCAAAAAAGAATTGCTATGGCTAATAGATGTCTTAATGGAATACGAAAATATATGAAAATATATATCGAATATATACGAAAATATCGAATTTAATCAAAAGAAAAACAAAAGTTCTATTGTATAAATGTCTTTTAAAATCAATATTAACTTATGCATGTGAAATTTGGTCTATGTCTCGAACAGATAAGAACATAAGTATCTACGAAAGGAAGATTTTAAGATTTTTTTTGGAGGAATTCAGGAAAGTGGAACGTGGCGAAGAAGATCAAATTTAGAGTTTTATTAATCACAGAATCTGCAATTGTTAACTTCATCAATTTACAACGAATTAAATGGGCAGGTCAGAATGGACGAAGACCGCACCACTAAGCCTAAGACGCCTTTCATGCCCAACCAATCGGCACGTGAAGAAAAGGCAGGCCAAATCTTAGATGGATTGATGGCCTAGAAAAATATCGCCTACTTTTGAGAGCTAAGAACTGGCGAACAATAAGAAGGCTGGCCTAGTAAAAGCTTCTTGAGAAGGCCAAGGCCCACCTTGGGCCGTCGATTCACTGAGGAAGGATTAAGACTACCATTCCTTTTTCTCTTATAAAAAAAAAACTAATCATTTTTGAAAGAATTTTGTTTTGTACTCAACTAACTTTTCTTTTTGTTATATTTGGGGAACAACAACATATACAACACAGTAACAGTTAAAATTTTTCTGTTAAATAAATTTTAAAAATATGTGGGGCTATATACAATTGGGAAACAGTGATTTATAGTTTTTTTAATTAACGTATTCCTAGAATGCTTAATCTCGTCATATACAGGGACTGATGTATTAAATACTTCTCCTGTTGGTGTGGAAGTTTGGAAAAAGTTGAATGCCAGCTCAGGTGTCAACCTCGTCACTTGATTATTGTTCAGAATTATGAGTTCCTTTGCCATTAGTCCTCGTGTAGCTTTGAAATGCGACATTAATAAACAATCAATGTCCTTCAATGTATATATTATGCTCAAGTACATAGGCAGAATCTTAATATAATATATAAAAGGCTGAATGTTTCATGTCAGACTTTTCTACCTAATCTCTAGTAATGTTTTTATATAATACTTTAAATTTCGTGTAATAAGAAATTGACTATTTTCTTACTTCCAATCCAAATGACTGAGAAATAATTGCCAAAACACTAGGTATGTTTTGCAATCCGCATTCAATCGCGATTGTTTTTCTCACTGGAATATTTTGTCTGAAACTGTATGCAAGTATATATCCCAGGAATAAGCCCAGTAGCGGAAGTGTGAAGATAACGCCATATAGTTTCCCCGGTACATCAAAAAACATGCTTGGAAAGGCCGAAATTTCCAATATGATACAAATAATTACGATGATTAGTCCAACGTAATTTCCAACCTGTGTTAAAAAGAAAATTATTATATAATATCGTGATTTGATATGGTGGATAAAAAATGTTTGCAGTTTTTTTTTTTCTAATTTTTGTTTTCTTAAAAATTTTTTGAAAATAGGTTTTGTTAATTTTATAAAATGCTTTGAGTAAATCGTATATTTTTAACAGCATGATATTTTTATTTGATTAATCGATATATTAGACAAAAATTAAGATACTTGTGCTTTTTGATTAATTATCTCCAAAGTACTGGAGCATATATAAATAAAATGAAGTATGGGCATAAATAGTTATAACAACAACATACACAACATTTTTGATTTATAAATATGATCGTTTACACGGAATGTCTAGAAAAAGGAGAAAAAAAGTTAACAGAAAGTATGATCTCGTTATGCATGTTACACAACAAATATTAATTCTAGAAATGAGATAGTTTGAATCCCTGTAGCAATTGATTTCTATTTTACAGCAACGCTGCTTTTTGGTTTTCTAGAAGGGAAATAGCGAGTTGCAATTGCTCTCCTAACATCTTAAATATTCTCTTGAGTTAAGGAACGGAGATCTAGCTGGCCAATCCTGATGAATTTTCTCACTTTCCAAATAGAAATTCGTCAGGAAGATGAGCGATGTAGTCGAAAGAACATCGAATCCATTCAATAGATTTTTTTTGAAGAGATAACTTCTGTAGGCGCGTTTTGCTGAAAAGTGAACTTGAATGAACGTCACGCTCGGAGTTGTAACGCTCATTTGGCTTTTTTCGTCTTTAGTCGGAAATCGTGCTCTGATAAAGTCGTCCGCGACATAGACATCCCTAAAAAAGAAACGACATGAAACGCGGTAGTTTGTCCCCCCACCAATACGCCTTAAAAATAAGTTCCTAGCTTCGATCTAAGTGGGGCTGTCCCCACGTCACCATTTTCTACGAAAATGAATACGGGATTCTTTCTAATTCTAATTGAAGCATGAAAATGTAACATGTAATATTTTTTTAAAAAATAAGCTTAGAGAGAGAGAAATCCTGCACTAAAATTAACATAAAATGTAGAAAAGGGACAAATTTTTTAGAACTAGGTAAATAATATAATTATCATTTGCAATATTGCAGTGAATCTATACTAGTCTATACTAGTGAATAAAATTGAAGTGTCTGTTTGTAATTTCAAATTAACAGCTTTTTACTAAATGCGTTTGAAAGTATATACGGTACTTATAAGAAAAAATCAATTTTTAAAATTTTTGTCTGTCTTTCTGTTTGTTCCGGCTAATCTCTGAAACGACTGGACCGATTTTAGAAATTCTTTCACCAATGGAAAGCTACATTATCAGCTAGTAACTATATTTTATCCCTGTATTTCTACGGGAGCGGGAACTACGCAGATAAAACCATGGGGTGTTGCTTACTCCCCGCCAAGTTGGTACAAGATTATGCATTTTATCAATACCGGAAATTTTAATAAAAATTTTCTCACATTTGTAACAAATAACTGAAATATAGTGTAATTTAACATCTTTACGAAAAGCAATTTTTTAAAATGGTTTTTTATTAAATGTCAAACGTGCGTTTATTCCGTTACGTTTATTAAATGTCAAACTCAAACTTTGACAAATATCGCCAAGTTGGCTAAGAAATTCTTTATTCCGACTATCCCAAAAACTTTATTGCAAATTTTCTCTTACTTTTTAAAGAGAAAAATGACAATGTTTTAGCGAATTGCGTGGTATTGAAAGTTCTATGGTAATATATTAAATGACAATTTAATAAAAAGTTTTAATTTTTTGAATATTTAATATTTTGAATTTTTTTAAAACTTTTTCCAATATAAGGCCATATTTTGCACAAAATTTATCACTTATACTGGAACTAGATATTTTATATGGAGGTATTACTATGACATCAACGCGAGTGAAGCCGCGGGTAAAAGCTAGTTTAAGAATAAAAATCTGTTTTTGTAAGCGAATCAGAATAGCAATGAACAAATAGTTATATTAATGACATTACTTAAATATATACTTTGAGTTTAAAAAGAAAATTAAAACAATTAAAAATTTAAAATAACAAAATTAAGTATACAGGTATTAAGAAAAAGTTACATTAAATAATTTAAATACAAGAAAATAAGACATAATGAAGGAGACTTATCTTGCAGCAGCACCGGATATATTTGTACAAAACTGTCATATAATGACAAAAGAGCTAGTATAAGCTAGAGATTATGTGATATAAATCTTCTGCTTAAATCCTTTTTTAAAGGTTTTGACCTAGATTCCTGCCTTCCCAATCAATTACCTGTCTTACTATCCCTTTCCTTAAACTAATTCATGGATAGAATTGAATATTGTTAAATTGCAACCAAAATACACAAAGCCGGATCGGGTCTTCTGAACAAATTACGTATGATTTTAAGTGGGAATTTTAAAGTGAATTTTTCAAAAGACAAATCAAAACCTTTAGTTGATTTTTTAAAATCAAAATTCAATTTAATTATGTCAGATGATCCAAATGAAAGCACGAGGAAGTACAGAACAACGCTTGACGGAGTTTTTTTTATAGATATTTAAACAAAATTTGAATCTAAAGTATTTATAACCTATTACAGCTACTATAAACCTATTGTTTCCTTCTTAGAATACAATTAATTCATAAATATGATTGTATATTTCGCACAAAAATAGTACTTTATGAGTACAGACATATGAATAAATAATTTTGTAGGACAATACTAATATCCCCTTGTTTTTTATTCACCTAATTAAATTCTGAAATAGCATTACAAAATTTGAAGTTATCACTTCTATCATGTAGTCATAAGCACACACACTTTTATAAAAATAAAAAATGGCTCTACAGCGAAAACATTGAAAAAGCTGTGAAAACCCAGTCATTACGTGTATCACATTACATGGATCATAAATTACATCTAACAAAATATTTCGCATGGCTCAATTTAGAGATACCTTGCTCCTTAACTTTTGGTTTAATAATGACATCATTTGTTCCTTTTTTGTTAATACATGAACAATTGATAACGATATGATTTAAATATTTTTATTGTTTTCATGCAAAAGTTTTTTTTTTTTTAGTTTTTAGTATTCATATTTAATATGTAAAACTCGTTTATGGTTAGATTTTATAACTATTGGAGAGAAAATGATACTTTCTCGTATAAAAAAGCAAAATATCTGCACTTCTGGTCTACAATGAACCATATGTTTTTAATTAGAGAAATTTTTGCATAGTATACTTTTGTAGACATCTATTTATATGGTATTTTGTTTATTTTTCTAAATAACATATAGTCTGTTAGTTTTAATCTTTACATAAATATGTAATTTTACTAACATTAATTTTTATTTAATTACGTGTATTTTAGTAAAATAATATTTGAAGAGATTGGAATGTAATTATACTATGTAATTAGCTTGTCTGGTCTTCCGTCGGCGAAAATGAGTTTAAACTCAACCGTGCCATGGAGGAAGCCCACTCCTTCGCGGAGATGCATAAGCTTATATTTAATGCTTCTAAATCTCTGACCACCTTTATCTCAACCAATAGACATCTTTTCAACTATCAACCTAAGATCTCCATGAATCGAATCCAGTTGTGTTACCTTAAAAATGCTAAGTATCTCGGATACACTTTAGATCAAGAGATTACAAGCAATAAAAAATATTGAAGGCCAAGTGATTAAGGCAAGAAAGAGACTTAATGTCCTCAAATATATATCTGGTCGGGACTGGGGAGCGGAGGCCAGCACTCTCCGTACTACATTTTTTCCCCCTCATCAGACCAGTGTTGGAGTTTGGCATCCCAATCTACTCCTGTGCTTTGGACACCAATCTAAATAAACTTGAAAGAGTGCAGCTTTGTGCCGCCAGAATAATTACTGGACTTCGATACAGTTGTCAAATCGACATTGTGCTCTTCGAGAGCAACTTGCCTTCCCTTTCAAAAGTAAGACTATATAGCCTTAAAAGGTATTTTAACAAGCTATACAGCTACAATGAACAACACAGGACTTCTGCCTACCTACATGCATGGATTAACAATGGACGATTGATGAAACATAGCCCCTTTTCCTACGCAAGGACATTGAACTTTCCTTCCTCTGATGTGGAACCTCACTCTCTGAGTTTCACAGGAGCTGGTTTGGAACTCGATGGAATTTATTTTCATGATCAGCTTTTGACTAGTGTGACTAAGAGCTCTGAGATACCGGCCCTAGTTAACCAACTGGCTCTGGAGACTATCAATGGAATCCCACAATCTTCCTTGAAAATCTATACAGACGGAAGCAGGGGTGAGAAAGGCATTTCGGGAAGTGGAGTGTACATTCCTACTCCCTCTGGGGCCTTAAAATTTAAAATTAAAAACCCGAATTACTGTTCAGTTTTTAGATCAGAACTTATAGCCATCAGGAGGGGCTTGCAGTGTGCTGCTCAGTTGGAGGATCGTTTCCAGGAAATATGGATTTTGACTGACAGTCGAGCCTCGATTCAGCATCTCGCTAATTGGGGTGACATTGGTGATCAGACTAGCCTGGACATACTGAGTCTTCTTCATGATCTTTCTTCAGGACATAGTATACATTTTCAGTGGATCCCTTCGCATGTTGGCATAGAGGGTAACGAAAGAGCAGACTTTTTGGCTAGGACTGCTGCTGTGGAGGGTGTGAGTCCAAGAGGGAATCTCACATTTTCTGAGATTTCTACAATTTCTAAATTGGAGCTCAACCGACAAATTAAAACTCCACCCAGTCATACATGGTACTTTGCTAAATGTCCGGGCGAGTCCTTTAGACTCAGTAGTAGACCTCTTCAATCTACTTATTCTAGATTTTTGAGCGAACACACAAGAGCTCTCAGGTTCTCTAATGGACAAAAGACTTTTCCGGAATGTCACTGGTGTTCTTCCGGAGAGGCCTCACCTAATCATATTTTACTTTGTTTGGGTTTTAAAAAGGACGAGGTCCTTTCGAACTCACTGCTCTTTTTAGATTTTTTACAGATTTTTGGATTCATGGGGATTGTCTAGCCCTGCTGGGCAGTACCGAGATTAGTCAGAAAAAAAAGCTACTATTTTAAATGCTAAAATATTACAATTTCTGATTTTTATTGCTTTTTCACTATTTTCTTTTTTGTGTAACTAGAACTTAAGCAATGATGATTCTTTTAACTCGGAATAATCATCTAACACTTATGTACACTGCTGTTTGTAAAAAATGTAACATCATGAAGGAATCATCAGAATTAAATGAACTTTGCAGCAAATATCAATTACAGGATGTTACGTTAAATAGTAAAGTTTCAGAGCCTCCGCGCATGTGTGGCGTGCTCAGCGCCCTCTGAACTGATACTGAAAGCGCATGAATAGAGGGCTGTAGTGGGGTATTGAAAATAGTTAATGATTATTTGTTAGTGGCGAACGTTTAATGAGACCTCAGTATGCCCCCACGACGAAAGAAGGAGAAATTCCAACAACTTACGGAGTTTGAACAGGGGAGGGTTATCGGCCTTGGAGAAGGAGGATTTTCTATCGCTCAATATGGAGCTCGTGTTCAGCGGAACAGTTCCACAGTGATACGAGTTTGGAAGCAGTGGACCCACGAGCACCGAACAACTGGAAAAACTGGCAGGAGACGACGGAAGGTGACGTCAGCGCGTGATGATCGATACCGGTTCCGCATGGCGGTGAATGGCCGTACAGCTTCCTCCAGACAGTTTGCATCACGTTGGTCTATTGCTACAGGTGTACTAATGTCGGCTTCGTCAATTCGTCGACGTCTGCTGCCCCGTGGATTGCGTGCTTTATACAGGATCCCCCTCACAGTAAACCATCGACAGCTGCATCTGCAATGGGCTCATGAGCACAGAGCCTGGCAAGCTGATTGACACCAAGTTGTCTTTTCAGATGAATCACGCTTCAATTTGTGGGACCATGATGGCCGCATTCGTCTTAGACGCTATGTCGGTGAACGCTGCCTTCCAGAGTGCGTTATCGAATGACATAGTGGCATAACACCCGGAGTTATGGTTTGGGGTGCGATTTTGTATCAAGGATGATCCAATTTGCTATGAATTGAGGGTAATCTCAATATTAACAGGTACGTTCATGAAGTGCTACAGTCCGAAGTCGTTCCCTTCCTTTAAGGCATCCCTGGAGCTATCTTTCAACAGGGTAATGCACGCCCACATGTTGCAAAGGCTGTTCGAGACTTCTGTTCAGCCCAACACATGAAGCTTCTTCCTTGGCCTGCTTATTCGCCGGATATGTCGCCTATTGAGCACGTGTGGGATTTCGTAGGTCGGCGTCTCGCTCGTAATCCGCGTCCTTCATTTTCAAAAGACGAACTTTTTCTGCGCATACAAGCAACATGGAATTCTCTTTCACAAGCAGACATTCAAAATCTGTTTGACTCCATGCCACGTCGTATAGCAACACTTATTGCAGTGCGTGGTGGCTACACCAAATAATTATTTCGAACACTTAATATTGTTTTTTTTTTTTTTGCTTTGAAAACTCCGTCATTTATTTGTACTAATACAAGTCGTTTGTGCATTAAATTTCATTTAATTCTGATAATTCTTTGATGGTGTTGTGCATTTTTTACAATCAGCAGTTTATATTTCTCTTTCTTGCAGTTTTAAACATTGCAATTGCGTGATATTTTACAAGCATTTAGGACAACTTTTTAAAAAGCTATTTATTTATGATTAGTTTAACAACGGAAAAAACGACTCTACAAATTATTTCTCGTCATTCAAAGATTATTTATATTTAGTTTGCAAAAAATTGCTGCCTTTTTTTGTTCCAATTTGAACAATTCCCCCACCCCCCTGTCGAACTGAACAATTTTAAAAAGTCTTTAATTCCCATTATGCTTTGTGAATAAGCATGAAACACAAGAATCTTAATTATTTTATAATATAGATATATTTTACAATGAGAATATGTAAATAAAATTTTTAATTTGGGTACATAATTTTTGACTGAAAATACACTTTCATCTATTGAAGTAAAAGACCCCCCCCCGCATTTGTTGAGATAAATTTAGGAATGCATCATGTTATATTTTTTGAATTCATGGCTTCAAAGGAAAAAAGCCTAAAAAAACACTTCTGTTAAACATCCAACCAAATTTTTTAAAAAAATTGTGATTAAAATAACATTTGCTTTTTAAATAAAATTATACCAAAACAAAATTAATGTACTTAGTTCCAATCTATCCATCATAAATAAAGGGGAGAAATAATACATTTATAAATTACATATATTTAAAAAAATATTAATATCAACACTCGTAAAATATTTTCAAAGCATCAAAAAAGAGCAATATAACAAGGTACATGCATATCCTTTTACTATTTTACAAACTGACGTCACTCGTAGCAGGTGTGCAAAACGCCCTGTAAAAATATGTTTAAAAATATGATTTTGACAATCTTCTTTAAATTGTCCTTAAGTTTGATTTCAGCTGCCTTTTTTGGTTTTTCGTCTATTTTTCACGTGAAAAGTCATACCTCAAATATTAAGCCTTAAAGAATTGTATTCCAAACGTTTCCCGTAAAGTGGTAATAACACCTCGCAGTATTCTTTGTATTGTATAACTGATGGATATATATTCAATGATAAAAATTAGACTTATCTTCACATTGCTTTTTAGAACGCATTACATGAAAATATAATTTAGCTTATCATTATATTCAATGTTATATTTATAATTGATTGAGAAAATGTTTTCATTGAGGAAATTTTTCTCGTCGATTAAATAACTTTTGGTAAAGGTTGAAACTAACACATTTGCAAGAGAAGGTAAGAAATTAAAACTTGTTCAGCCTTATTTCATATTAGTTGTATACATATACCTATTGAAATATATAGAAGAAATGGATAATTTCTGATTCACACAACAGAAGCAACGTTACAAGTTAAAGTATTATTCTTTAAGTATCCGACTACACTAAAATCATGATTTTTTAAAAAATTGACAAAATTTTTTGTATTATTTTATTTTATAGGCCATCTTATTAGCTTTATAAAAAAATCGTTTTTTATTTTTCATTCTCTAGAACAAAAACACTATAAGTGTTTTAGTAAAAGTGGAACTTTACATAAGATGTCAAACTTTTAAATGAAATGTGTTTTTTTTCTTTCGAAAAGCTCAAATGGGAACAGTGATTGCTCAAAAAGTTTTAAAACAATTTGCTGAAATTTTTTGTGTATGTTCTGTATAACAGTAAATGTGTTTTAACCTTCGGATTTATTAATCACTGTTTTATTACAAAATTTACAGTTCTTTATGTAAATATAATCACTGTTTTTTTAAGCAATTTCATATAACAACTAAGATAAAGTTCTTTAGTTTTTTTATGAATATTAAAACATTTCTTACCCTGAAGGTCACTTCAAAAAGGAATAACAAAGTAATGCATCAAAATTGAAAAATTGAGAATTTGTTGATTTACTGTTTGTACAGAGCGGGCTCCGTTTATGTAATTTTTTGTCAATTTTTACCCATTTTTTCCTATTTTAGTAGAAATAGTTTATTTTACTTTTCTTACTTTTAGCCTTTTTTTCTTAAAATGTACTAAATAAAGCTAAAAACCACAAAAAAAATCTCCATATCTTCACTTTTTTTTTTAAAAGTTGTCGCAAAAGTAGTCGGATACCTTAAGAAAAATGAAACTAGTTTCTTTCGTTTTACAAAGATTGCTGTATAAATTTCCATTTCTAAAGATGCACCACGTAACTATTACTGGTCATTTTTCCTTCACTTTAGAGAAGGAAAAATGATTTAAAATGATGATCAATCTCATCATTTTAAGACGCAAGTAACATGTGCCTTGACTGTTGGTAATAGACTTTTAGATCCATTCAGTAAAATAATTTATCCATTTTTTCCAACACTTGATTTATTAGTCAAATAATTTTAAGATATAATTAAAATTTTAGTAGGCCATTGCTTTCTATTCTAACACTTGTTGCATACAATTGCACAATAAACACTTGTTGCATAACACCGTTGCAATATGGTTTCTTTAGACCGTATATTTGATGAATAATTATTGCTGTTCACTTAAAATATACTTTATAGCTTTTGTATTTGCCATCTAAGACTATATTATTTAGAATTATATAATTCTGAAAATACTAAGCATAGTTGTAAAAAAAATTATGTATTTGTATCTCTGTAATTCAATCTTTTTTGAATTCCAATTTATTTTGGCAGGCGATTTTAAGTCGAACCTTATTTGATTGTTTAATATTAAACTCTTTCAGTTTTTTTGAATAGGTTTTCTATCTGACAATAAGTTGAAAAAAAATCGCTGATTGTGAAAAAATCCTTTTAAATAGATTCATTGCATTTCAACCATTCATATATTTAAACAGCGATGGATATCCAGCGATGTTTTTTCTCAAGGAATACGTAATGGCTATTATATGTTAATTAAAAATAAACCTTGAAGCATTTCCCTGTTAGATGCATACAGTAAATATTTATTGTTACTGAAAATTCAAATTTTAAAAATTTTGAATCTAAAAAAAGGAATTTGATATTTTTTAATCCACTTTATATATTATCTTAATTGAATTAAATAGATGAAAATTTTTTAAAGCTCAATATATGAATTTTTAAAAATAAATCAAGTGCCTTAGCTATAGCATTTTCTAACATAGTTTATTATTTTAAGTAAATATTCAAATGCAGCAAGTGTTCAAACTTCTTTTCTATTCTGGAGAAAAACTACTTTCATTAGAAATTTCGAGATATTTTTAAAAAATATACCTTTTAAAACGATTCCTTTATTAGCGTAAATAATGTATTAAACATTTTAGATTCTCTCATTATTTAATTTAGTAAATTTGATTTAAAAACTTTTGCAAAATATTATGAGTGGATTGCACGTCACATTTATTGCTATTTCATACAAAATACCTTTCACATACACTCTTGAAAATAAAATTGGAACACCATGAAAAAAATTCGCCTTTCTAAATGCAAATTAAAGAGGGGTAGAGAAAAAAATCGATGCTAGGGATTAAATTAGTGTGCGCGCGTATCTGTTTATTATTGTAAGTTTCTGGCTATAAAAAGCAGAAGTTGGGCTCATTCCACGAATATTATCAATGACAAATTGCAGCAGAATCGTTAAAGAGGTGTAGGATGTGCCTCGGAAATATTAACAAACTGATTATTGTCAGGATTCGTCCGATTGAAGTAAATTTGTTAATTCATATATACGATTACAGGTGTCGAATATCATATCATGTTATAGTATATAAATTAATACTATCAAATCTGAAGCTTGGTTTTTTTTTGAATCTGCATATTTTTTGTATATCTTAAAGCGAGTAATTTTTTTATGATCTTGTCGAATTTTAACAGTAATCGCCTGCGGAACGAGACCGTATCTTGGATCTGCGTTTCCTTGGTTTTTTGATGTGTATAAATGTTGAATGGAATTTTTTTCTATTGAAGAGAGACATTGTTGGATGGAATTTGAATACAATTCAGTGATGTGTGGCAAGATAGATGTAGAATCATCCATGAGCACGGCGGAGCGGTAGTGGATTATATACAAATGCAAAACAGATCACACTGACAGGCAGATTCGCTGAATCATCCACAATATCCATTTGCTTGGAACTGCTTGCTACGGCAACAAGCCATTGGAGGTCCTTTTAACACTCAGCACAATTCTGCACTCATGATTTAGTTTCATAGTTTTCGCCACTGGATCAACGAATGGTATAGGGTACTTTTTTCAGATGGCGGACAAGTACAGCACCGTCTCTGAGATCATCTGCCAGCTCCTGTTTGCGAAAGTCACATCGGTTCTACCAGTGCCAGTTTATCCATTGGACGTTTGGAGCGGGCGCCTGCATAAGCTAGACTTGGTCAGGTTTTCTGGTAATAAATTTTAATCTACCAGTGCCAAGGGGGCCTGTAGCTCTTCTGCGCCCAGGGCCCGAAATGAACTTAAATCGGCACTGGGTTTCACATTAGGCTTCGCAGTTTAGGATGGCTTCATGTTCGGAAAGCCGACATCATTTGTGCACATTGCCGACAGGCAAACATCAGATAGGTATGTAACGGGCTCACGCGTCTTTTCTTTAACATGTCCTTTGGGTTCTTTGAGGCCAGAATTAATGGAAACTCTTTTCCAACCAAATCCAAGAAGTGAAGTGTGAAAGAAAGATGCAAATTAAGAACATTTTAAATATCAGAAGTTAGAGTAAGCGCGATGGCATTTTGTGGCAGTTGATGGCAAGTAGAGGAATGTTAATATAGTTCGTGGTTCAAGTTTGGATAAGGTTACATGGCGGTGATTAGAAGTTATAAGTGATAAGGATATAGAGAACCAAGGTGCATACCAGTGCACACAAGTATAAATACAAGATTGCCTTTATGATATTAGTGATTGATTCTTCAAACAGCATCAAGGTAGGATTGACTATTTAATATTAGAATCAGGGATTGTATTGGAATTGAGTTTAGGCGATTCAGTTATTGATAGTTAAGCTATTAATAAGCTAGGTTAAGTCGTTATTTTCTACTATATATATTGTGTGTTGCGTATGTTGCCATCGTAGATTCTCTCACATTAATTATTATAATTTAATTTGTTAGAAGTTTAAGTTGAATATCTTAATAAAGATATATTAAGATTATGTATGCCTCTAGTTCTTCCGTTAATCCTACACCTCTGGCTCACGCTAACACTCCGAGAGATATTCTCTCTAGAGGGGGAATATCACTGGTGTATCATATAAGATATTTTTGTTTTTGGTTCGGCCATTTGTGCACCATTCGGTACGTAATTCGAACAGGCCAATGCCTAGCCTAATGTAGAACAACGAGCCTTTCTACAGTCTGAATGAAATGGGCATTCCTCCCTTACCGGCAGCTTCACTCGATTTCTTCCCCATCGAACATGTATGGGCCTTTATCGGACGAAGTGAACCGGGGAAAATGTGCACATGGCATAAAGGAATTGAGATTCGTTGTGGACTCGGCTTGGTGAGGTATTTCTCAGAATACAGTTAATAACTTGACAGTACGCCTCGCCGCATAAAGGTATACGGGATATGGGCTCCAAATTATATACAGATTAAACAGTTCTTTCATGTTTATTTATGTTTCTTAATTCCTTTGCATATGAGTGTTAT
Source organism: Trichonephila clavipes (assembly GCA_019973935.1). Taxonomy (NCBI): domain Eukaryota; kingdom Metazoa; phylum Arthropoda; class Arachnida; order Araneae; family Nephilidae; genus Trichonephila; species Trichonephila clavipes. The sequence continues at coordinate 64,867 of BMAU01014673.1, forward strand.
CACTACTATTCATGTTATTTTCCCATGTCTACGCGCATTCATTCATGGTGTAACAATTTCACTTTTGAAGAGTGTAACTCCTGCTGAATATCTTTTGACAATGCATTCCTTTGTCAAAAACAAAGGAATAAGCTCAGTATTGAATGTAATAAATGTAATACAGAAATATTTACTTACTTTGATTAATAAGCTATTTATAGAGGGAAATTTCCATTGCAATAGCATGCCAGTAATGAGAAGTGTAATGGTATACATCAAATGTAAAGCCAGAGGTCGGTAAGGTAAGATTAAGTTCTTTGTTTCAAAGTTGTGGCCATATATCCATAGATTTATTGGCATTACTCCCATTGACAGGAACGTGGATATTGATGTTATTAATATACTTAAAAGATACAAGAAGAGTAATAAATAAGTATCATAAAAGAAATCAAATGACATCAATAATATTTAAATGTAAAATACATTTCGCGTTTATAAATTATTGCACTAGTTAGAGTGATATTAGAATTTTTACTTCTCGAAATAATGTATAATAAGTACATGCTCATACTTAAGAGCTTTGCAACAAAACGAATTTTATAAAAAACGAACCGCGGAAGTAATAATATAAGTATTACATCAAGGAGAGAACATAAATATGGAGATCAAAGAAATGAAATTATCACAACTCTTGAAAATACATATAATAGTAAATTCATCTGTTGAACATAACCCGTAGTTTTGATGCGCGTATTTAGTGTTATAACAAGTAAGAATATTTAGTTAATCAAAATTGTAAGTTTTTGGGCGCAAAGTACTTAGATTATATTATATTAACACTTAACAGAAATTTTCCGATGTATTGCTAATAACACTGATGGACTAATAAACAAGGAAGTATCCCTTGTTTATCCTCCAATCCCCTATTTTTTTGTGAAGATGTCATTCCTGTGTATATTAAGTATCATCTACCAAAGCAAATACTCTACTGATTTCTAAATACATGTTCTAACAATGGACTTGAAATCGTAAATTGTCATAGAAATTTTACAACTGAACATTTGGAAATTTTTTAAATAAATGTTAAAAATAGGTGGAGTAGCATTAATATATATATATATATATATATTAATTATTTCCTTTTTTCTTAACTTTAATTTTATGGTTCACAATAACTTTTAAAAAAAATTCAAGATCCAAATAAAAATAAAAATATAAAAACAAAATTTTAGAGTGTTGAAAAAATAAATTAAGTTTATGAGATATTTAAAATGTATTTTTCTCGTTTATTTCTTTCCATGTATAAAGGCAAGTACTTAAAGAATACCTTTACCTTAAAGATAGATCTCCATCATAGAAGTAAGCAAAGGCACTTGACAAAACTCCTCCTGGACAAGCCGATATGACGAGTATCATTAAGGCGTGTTGCTTGATGATATTGCTACTTCGCATCAAAGCATATGCGGCCAATGGCTTGATGAAGAACTGAGTTACAAGAGAAATGCCTATACCAGTAGGATATTTAATGTGATTCTTTAACTGTGTGTAAAAAGAAAACATAATGTATAAGAGTATAAAACGTTCATTTGAAAGACAAATACCACTGCGTATTTTACAGTCTTATTCAATTATAAAGGACTTTTTTTTAAAAAAATTAAGCTTGAATTTCAAAATATATATTCTTTTTTCCATAAGTTTAAGCCATGAATGATATATTTTAAATAGCATAAATCAAATCGAATAGTTATGAGGAAGAAAAGTTATAGAAAGGTTATCAAGGAAAAGTTATATCAATTTTAAAACGAATTAAAATATATTATTAAGATATCTATAATTAAACTTGAAATTTGCGAGTAGCTTATGTTAAGGTATCCTATTACGTTCGGAACCATGATTTTGAAAATGCGTATAAAGGAATAATTTTTTTGATACTTAGCGTCACCTGAATTATATAAAGAATATTACTACAATAAAAAAATTACTTAAATGCAATTTTTGGTAAAAAATGAAGAAAGCATGTCATATTTTCAAAACATCCTCCTTTTACTTCGACAATAATAATATTTTGTTTATATATATAGATAAGACTTCTCCACAGAGACAACTAGGCTTTTTGAAAAATTCACATTGTTTTAGAGTTGCGATCAATTGGAGTAATAACCGATGTTTTTTGTAAAAATTTCTCTATTCTGATGTATTAAAATAGGAATAAACCGTTTCTAAATAATATATATATATATATATATATATATATAAATCCTAGTTCTTTGTAGAGAAATTTTAACTGTGTATACATTGCTCTTGCTGAAGGACACCTGTTGTAAAGATGTGATGTATTAGCCGATGTCTTACTTGTTTCAATGTCAAGAAAAATGAAATCGACTAAGCAGAAGCAGTTTTATTGGTGAAGTTGTTTTACCAAAGGATTTGACTACCGAAGCTTTAAGAAAATTTCGGTTCTTGAAGCGTTTATGAAAATTCTTAATAGCCAAGGATTAAAAAAACCTAATTATGAAATTTGAAGAAAAGGGACCGTTGGTCATTCATCCAGGAAGAGGATAAAAGCCTGTTGCAACACAAGTAATGAATGTTGTAGCGATACAAATAGAGAAGATGTCACGTTTCTTGGGTAGTATTAAGTGCTTCATTTTGCAGAAACTACTTGATGGCACTCTTCACAAGATTCTTAAATAGGTGTGATGCAATTGTTCCTATAACCTGAAGCTTGGGCAGTATTTTTTACTACATGATATTAATGCACGACAAACTTTTTGTTGAAGCGTCTTGTACGATGCATGATCCAAATTGAACAATCACTGGACATTATGTCGACGGACAAGGGTCACTACCATTTGGAGGGTGTGGCTTAGAAGCACATTTTATAGGATGCAGAAAAGACAGATGAATTTCTGCAAATTCTGTTTCACTCTTGGCATGAAACGGTATTGTTAGACTTTACTGCCATATTCATTATGGAACAAAAAAATTCTTTATAGAGCACAACACTGCAAGTCTTGAAAGTACAGCATTTCCAGCCAAAAATACACATTGTTATTGTAGTAATCTGTTGTTTCGGCTTTGAAACCCTAGTGGTATTTTCAACAGTGTTTATGCAAGATGATGCGTCCCCGCTTCTAGCTCGTTGTGTGAAAAAGATGTTCTCCTGCAGTTTTACTTACAACAGAATTATCGACCATTATTTTCTTACTGATTTGTCTGAAAAATCCTTATGCTTAAATTCCTGTGGTTTGGGGCCGGGAGATCTTGAAAAACACTTGATCTATCGTTATTCCATCACATCTCTAATAACAGCATAACAAGTTATGTGCGCAACAGGCTTATTCTTTCCAGTCGTTAAACATATGGCCAAGCTACAGATGATAGCAGAAAATCATGGGCAGTACGTTTTTTCAACAAGAGATTTGTAAATAATGTTGCTTTTTTGTTAGTTATGTATAAAGATATTATACGTCATCTGGTAGTGGTTTTTATAATCAAATTATTTGTGCTTGAAAAAATTCCCATAATTTCATTGTGATATTGTTCAAGTTTCATGAATTGCGCTGAAAAATTTTGTTACAAATTTCACAAAAGTGCTGAGAAAAAATTTTAAGGTTGCCGCGCGATATCTCTCTCTGCTTAAAGCACTTTACTATAATTTTCTCACACATTGTGTGCCTTAAATCAAATGGCTTTGGAACACATTATATGAAACGCGTGAGCTCACTTTTATTTGGATGGTACGGTTAACACATATAATTTCGGTATTTGGACAACAGAAAACCACATGAGTTTCTGAAAGTTCTGAAGCGTATTTCACATGTAATGGCGTGATGTATATATAGCTTTGCTACCTTATTTATTCTGGGCCCACATTTTTCAAAGAGCTCAGCGTCGTAGATGAGGAGACGACCTACTAACCTGCAGAGTTACTGATCTGCACAAATATATTAGTATATAAGCATCTTTATAGAAGCAATCCTTTATTTTCACTCTGAAAACCCTGCAGTATCTTCCAGTAACAGTGTTTATGCACGATTGTACTTCTCCCACATAGCCCATTGTGTGAAAAAAGGTGTTCCATTACATTTTACTGAAGACAAAGTTATCGACTGTCATTTTCCTACGATTGGGCCTGCCAGGTACTCAGACTTGAATCCTTGTGATTTGTGAGTGTGGGAATACCCGAGGGATTTTGTCTATTATGATTTCCTCATATCTTTCTCCAACCTTAAAGAACATCATAGCTCGACATGTACCATGTTTTCAATCATAGAACATGTGATTTTACACTTCAAAATAGTAGCAGACAATGGTGAGCGGCATATTGAGCATATTTTTTCCACTTATGATTAGTGCATTTGGTTTCTTTTTGTTATGTTTTATATAAAAGTATTACTCGTCACAGGACTGGTTTTCCGCTTAGGAACACTAGACACGTGCCTAGGGCGCAAAATATTTGGGGGGAGCGAGAATTCGGAGGGCGAAAAAAGAGAAAAAAAAATTCTTAAAATTACACAGTGAACGTACCACCTTCTAGCGAGTCATGAGAGAAGCATTTCTACCCTCAAGAGAGTAGACTGAAATTATCCATTGTGAAAAAGGAAAACCTTAACTGTTTGATGTTGTAATGAACTCAAATGATACTACCTTGGAAATTAAATATAAAGAATAAAGATGTTTAAAAATAAGAGATAGTAAAGCGATAAGCGATGATAAAGTTAATAGTTAACAAGTTGAAAACAATTCATACAATAATGTATACTCTATACTGTAATTTCAAACGATTTCATTAATTTACTGTACTAATTTACAAAAGGGTGGGTGAGAGGTCTGTGATATCGTTAAGTAAGAAATGAACAAGAACGGCCAAACCATGTCGCTATCATTTCCTTACAGTTGCTAGACCAGGACGCGGCGCGTATATAGGTGGTGGGTGATGCAAAGACTCTCCAAACAGGAAAAACAAAGAAATAGAAAAGAGTAAGAGAGTTAAGGGAAAATCCCTCCCGAACCAAAACTGGAAACGTAAGAACTAAAGGAGGAAGGGGGTCTGGAAATTGTGTGTATGTAACAATTTGAGGTGCCTAGGGCGCTTTCAAAATGAAAGCGGCCCTGACTTGTCATCTAGTGTGGTGGGCTTTCAGAACTAACTTCTTTTGTGGTGAAAAAAATCATCATCTCTCATAACGCCATTGTTAAAATTTCATGAAATCTTTCTGAATTGTTTTTGCTTCTGGCTTTTCACAAATTTCAAGTTAACTATGGATGCCTTGCATATCTAATGTTTCTAAATTATATATGGAGGAAATAAACCCTTTTAGCAAGAACGAAACCTCTTGAAATTAAAATTTATTTTCATTTTATGCATTTGAGAATATTATTAAGTTACATTTCTCCTTTTTAGTCTCTCTTGGACTCTACTCTAATCATGTTTATAATAACTTGTATTGCCAATAAATTTTTACCATCCTTTTTTTTAAAAAAATGCACTGTACATGAAGATAAGTTTTATTTTATCCAGTAAATATATTGGTGAAAGAATCCTATATAATGAAATGCCAAAAAAAAAAATCATGCAGTACTTCCTAATGTCGTATTTTTTTTTATTGAAAACAATTATAAAATTCCCGTGCACCACAAAGTATCACACGGGGCTTACAGAAGTAAGTATTAAACACACATTCAAGGGAAATAAAAATTAAAAAAAAATTGAGGTTAAGAAGAATTACAAACATTTACAACAAATTCACAGAAATTTTTGAAAGCACTTCTGGTGGAAAGAAGTTGGTGAAAATTCGGTGGCCAATTAATGTTAAGTCTCTTGAACGCCAGTCTTACGATCTTCCTGTCTCTGACATACTTGGAAGACAGAAGGATTATATGTTCTACATTTTCATCGCCACCAATATTATAGTCACAGGAAGATGAAGGGACTAAATTAAATTTGTTCAAGTAGCTTTTGAAATTACTATCACCAGTGAGAAATTAGGTTATTTTGTAGTTAGTGTAAAAATGATGGCATGATAGTCTCTTATTAATGGTGGGAAAAATTTCTTTGTTATACTCCCTTTATTAGAAATGAGATATTCTTGGTTCTAAGACTTCACCGTTCTTTCTTTTGTGATCTTCTTGTAAAACGATTTAGGAATATTAACGTCAATGTCAATTTTGCGCTTGGTTGTAGCTTTTGCAAGCCAATCGGCTCGCTCATTCCCAAGAACGTCCGTGTGTCCGCGAACAAATGCAAAATCTATTGAGATGTTTTTATCTCTTAGGCTTTTAAGTTGCTTTTGGATCTCGACGATTATGTTGTTAGACGAAGAAATACATTTAAGAGAATCCAAGGAGGAAAGAGAGTCAGTACAGATAAGATATTATGAGATGACATTATTTTGCTCAGTGATCCATCACGATGTGCAAAACTTCGACGTGGTCGATTAATTGTCGAATGCACCCTGAAGAAATATTCAGCCATGTTGCTTTTACAACCATCGATGATTGCGAAAGTGCTGCGAGTGCAGGAGTTAATGTATGAACTGACCTTTGGTTTCGAGCTGATTGTTAATTCACGCTATGTGGTAATAATCACATCAAAAAGCTTTCAACATAGATTATTTGAGTACAAATGAAAGCCCTGGTATTTCATTGCCCTTTATACATTTACACGAGATTCTACTGCCACCTGGGTATCTGAATATTGTTATTCCAGAATCTTTTGAATTTCAATGTGTTAATTATTAATTTAAAAGCCTTGACATTTTAATCAGGCTTTAATTTCTGTATCAGAAAGATTTCTCATACTTAAATTTGAAGATGAGTTTTGACAACAACGAAAATCAAAAATTCTGATTTCTTTGAATTCCTCTACCAATTGCTTTCTAAATAATAGATAAACATAGAGAACATATACATAGACACAATGCTATTTGATTTTCTTGAACGTGTTTCAAGTTTAACCATTCGTTCATTTTAAAAGTCTTAATTTTCTCTAACTTCTCTCTAAAAGAGTTCTCAATATCTTAATTTAAAAGGATTTTCTTTAAAATATATATATAATTTAGATGTTTTAAAAATAGTTTTTTTCTTTAACTTATTTACATTTCAAGCATTTAGAAAATATCTCTTACTAAACTAATGTTAATAGAAACTTAATGTTACTACAAAAATATTTAATTATGTGTGTGAACTGTGAATTGATTTAACACTTTTGTTTTGCATATTGTTTGAAAAACTTGAAGATTTAATAAATATTTAATGTTCTTATTGTGGATTATAATCAAAGAAGCAATTTACAGTGTTCTATGATAATTTTCTTATAAGACATGGGTTCTAATTTGTATGTAAGTATGACGGGAATAAGTGTTATACATTGAAATATTAGACATTGAAATGTAATTTAATTTACTCCATTATTGGATATTTCTTAAGTACTAAAACAATAGATTTTCCTATTGCAAATATGACCTTAAAAGCTATTTTTCATTGCTGTTGATAACAATAAATTTAATTCTGGCGTGTGAAGTAATTCTTTTGTGTTTTTTACCATATATATACAAAGCGTTTTTTTTCTCCAGGTATAGAAGTTTAAGTTGGCATTACTTTCCAAGATGGTGACCGATTTAACAGCTGTCAAGTGATTTATTCTCAGTTTGGTTTGGCAATTCATCATGAATAGACTCACGCCTGAACAACGCTTTCAAATTGTGCAATTTTATTTCGAAAATAATGGTCGATTTTCATAAGCGAATTTTGTTTAGAAATGAAGCGCACTTCTGGTTGAATGGCTACGTCAACAAACAAAACTGCCGCATTTGGAGTGAAGCTAATCCACAAGTGTATGTCGAAACACCGTTACATCCAGAAAAACTGACTGTTTGGGGCGCTTTATGGGCTGATGGAATCCTTCTTCAAAACGATGAAGGCCACAACGTTACAGTTAATGGTGATCGGTATTGAGCCATGATTACTAACTTTTTCATTCCTGAATTGCACAATCATGATGTCCAGGAGCTGTGGTTCCAACAAGACGGCGCAACATGTTACACATCTCGTGCCACAATCGATTTATTGAAAGACACGTTGGGTGACCGCCTAATTTCACGTTTTGGACCTGTGAATTGGCCTCCAAGATCTTGTGATTTAACACCGCTAGACTATTTTCTGTGGGGCTATGTAAAGTCATTGGTCTATGCGGATAAGCCACAAACGCTTGACCATTTGGAAGACAACGTTCGCCGTGTTATTGTCGATATACGGCCACAAATGTTGGAAAAAGTCATCGAAAATTGACGTCCAGATTGACTACATCCGAGCCAGCCGTGGCAGTCATACGCCAGAAATCATATTTAAAATGTAATGCCACAAGAGTATCTTTCGAGTAAAAAAAAATTCATGTCAATCGAATAATACATCGTTGTTTTATTGCAATTTAAAGTTCTATACCTCTAAAAAAAACACCCTTTATATTAATAACTTGACATAAAGCTAAAAGTGAAAGATTTCTATCTCAATTTAGTTAGTAAAATAAAGTACAATTTAACTTTGATCTTATTTTTAATCAAAGGCACAGCAAAAGAAGAATAGTTTAATTAACAAAAAGCAAAGAATGTATTTCTTACGTTATAAACAACTTCAAAATTGCAATTAGCTTATTTCCAATAAAAAAATATAAAAATGATGAATATACATTTTACGTATCGTTTATGTAATGATACGTAAAATGTATATTAAAAATAAATTATTATTAAATGTATACATAAAAACTTATGTATTTAAAAATTATTCCTCTTCTTGCTTAAAATTATTTTAAATACAGAATAAAATGTAATTGCAGTTAAAAGGAACAGAAATGAAATTAATTACATAAAAAAACTGATTATACTTACTTGCATCCAAGTTACTTGTGAGCTAAATGAGAGCATGATAATTACCAATAAAATCAAGGTTAAGTGGTCAATAGATGACATTATTTCTACGTTCATTGGTAAAACATCTTGGGCAATAGAATTCTCTGTCGCAGAAATATTATTTACTTGATAGGACTGATTTCTTAAGGCTGTTGTTTCCTGACTAATTACGTCCTTCTCGTGTGATAGGTTTAAACTGTTTTCCATTTTAAATTAAAAGCTATAAGGTTTCTTATAAGTTAGTTTTTAACAGCTACAGAAATTGAATGAAGAAGGAATTTAACTTTATGTGTTTTTCGAGAACGCAAACGTAGCTCTACTCGCTACGCGACATCGAAACTATGTCTTATCAATCTAAAGTGAATCTTCAAATTTTTTTTTAGCAAATTTATGACTCTTGCTGACGGCCCTTCCATAAAAATGATGAAACCTCATGATAAAATAGATAATCAATGCAACCAAATAAGTACCATGACCTAAAGTTTTTGGATCAGATGAGACTAATTTATAAACTGGTATAAATTTATTAATATTAATTGCAATCAAATAGAAACATTTTTTTGTTCGGAATTTTGAAAATTGTAACATTTGCTTGTAAAAGTTTGGCTATTAAATTTTATAACTTTTTTTACACATTTCTTTAAGGTATCTGACTGTGTTTGGAGCCGTGATTTTGCAAAAGCGTACAAACGAATATATTTTTTTAATGTTTAGTGTCACTTAGAATAGAATACACGCATAAAATTGTTTTAAGGATATTATTACAACCAAAAATTATTTCATTGCAATATTTTGGCAAAAAATGAACTTAGAATTACCTTTCTTCAAACCGTTCTACTTTTATAAAAAATGCTACTATAATAATAATATTTTACTTATATATAGCTAAGACTTCTCCAGAGAGCCTGAACTAAGAACTTTGGAAAATTGACATTATTTTCAGAGTTGTAACCAATTGAAGTAATAATTGGTGCATTTTTTTGCTAACATTTTTTCTCTCTGATGTATTGAAATATGGATAAATCCACTTCTAAGTTATATATTTCAGAAATCTTAATTCAGAATCTGTATAGAGGTTTGAGCTACATAAAGGCAAAATATTGTTTTAGAAACAGTTTTCGTAAAATCAGAATGTTTTGAAAATAGGTAATTCTATGCTCGTTTTCAGCCAAAATATCGCATTTAAATAATTTTTTGTTGTAATAATACTCTTAAAACAATTTTATACGTCCATTTTAATCTAAGTGACACTAAATATATAAATAATATTCATTTGTGCTTCTGCAAAATCACGGTTTCGAACGCGTAGTCGGATATCTTAAAAGAAAACCAACAAATGAACTTATAGCAGGGAGAAGTCCCCCCAAAGTCGATTATATTTTTCTTATTACTTCTTTGAAGAATACGGGGAGAATTTATCAGAAAACACTTTTTAAAAATTTTTTAGTAAATAATAGTTGAAAGTTTCCATGCTAAATGCTTAAGTGGATCATATGCTGTAAATATGGATGACGATTAAAGCTGTAAATGGCTAGTATGGTTGTAAATGGTAAATGTTTATTTATTATTGCTATGCATAAATGAAATGACTGAATGAATATTTCAGAAACAAGATGCTTTATTAATTTATTCTCTGCTTGGCAATTGATATGAAATAAATTATTTATGCAAAATATACCATTCCTGAGAGCCGACCATTCACAATAAAAACAAACGGAGAACGTTTTTGGCTACAGCTATTATCTGTATTAAAAGAAATTCATACAAAACGTTCACTCAAAAACCACGAAATATTTACAGAAACACAAATGAGGCTTTCGAAGGCCGTTGTTAAATTCCGTCTTGTGAGGAAAAGGTTCGTAAGCTGGCAAAAACAGCTGGACCACTCGAAGCTGGGGAGAGAGTCATTGAAGTTTCTGCAGCATTGAATGTTTTGAAAATCATTATTTTGTGATAAAAAGGAGCTAGGGAACAATGAAATGCTTTAAGAAAGCACTGTGGTTGTTGCTAGGAGAAAATCACATCCCAAATAAATGTACACGTATTCCTAATAACAAAAAAAGAAAGCTTGTATCAGTGTGAACACGCGTTAGAAGTTAACTTCTTTAGCTTACATGTATTGAATTGTATAATAAAGTTTTATTTTTTGAAGTCATCTTATATATAATTAACAAATTTATTATTATCATTATTATTTCAAACTGTATTTTAAAAAAATAATTAGGATGGAAAAGGTATAAGTATAGACAAAATTTTCATTTTCAATACATAATACTAAAAATTTTTTTATTGTATGTATTTTGAGAAAAGTATCATCAGTATTATTCTATTTCCATTATGCTTATGGGTGCTTCAGTACATTCTTTTGTTATCAAAGGCTTGTGGTAACTAAAGTAAGAAATGTAGGTTTTGCAATCAATATCGCTTAAGTATCTCGAAAAAACTGCATCAATCGTAGTATTTGATTTTGTCGTTGATATTATTCTGTTGTTTTGTAGAGATAAGGTGAAATTGTCTTTTAAAAATTCAATCAATTGTAAGAGATTTGTCTAAAGCAAAATTGACATTAAAATCTTTACTTAAAATCATAGGTATTTTATCATATTTTTTATTAAGTAAAACAGAACTTCTTGATGTGTATGGCAATAATGATCGATGAAGGAACTCGATAATGTCATCCAACTTTTTGTTCCGAGTAATATATACTGCTACAATTATAATTTTTTGTCCATTATCTATTACGTATTCAGCCAAGCACAAATCCCCCACTGAAGATTGTATGGTACCATGAATATCGGATTGACAGACAGAATATTCCATGGATGGAGTTATAATGTTAACAGCATCGCTAGAATTTTGATATATCGCTAAGATGTTTTTCTCAGAATCAAAAATTTGCCTCGAAACAAAAATGCAAAATGTTCCATGCGTTGCAATTTTTGTCGAATTATAACAAAACAAACTTTCCAGAAGTATTCATCTAATGTATAGTTATAAATTCTTGGATGCATTGTAATAATAGTGATAGGGTGAAAGAAGAAATTAAAATTTTTTATGTATAGGAAATCATTAGAATTCTTGAAATTTTTGTATAAGAATTTGCAATTACCCATAATTTGTTAATTATCATATAAAACATTACATCGCATACATACATTTGTAAATAATTGCTTAAAGAAGTTAAATCAGGTAAAAATATGAAATTTTAAAAAAATCAAAACGCATGGAATGTTTTTAAATTTTTTAAAAACTACTCATTTTTTTTCACCGATTTTTTTTATATGATTTTAGTTCTAAGTTACATAGAGCCAGTAAAAATTTGGGGCATGTTTGTAAAAAATTTTACTGCTCCCTGTAGTCTTAAAATACAAAATAATGAAGCACTACATAACACTTTCACAACAATCAAATTAATTACACCAAAGCATATATATGATTTAAAAACTCACTTCTTAAACTGGATTTAGAAACTCCATTCGATTGAAAATTTAGTAAACACAATCTTTTATTGCCAAACTATTGGACGAAATGTTGTGTTGCCACTAAATTTTAAAACAATAGATTGTTTGTATTATTTCCTTAAAATAATTTTAAAACACACACTGTATATCCAACAAACTCTCCTTAAACTAATTTTTGACAGATTTTGAACCATTTAAATGCCTACTTCGGGTAGATTAAAAACTCACTTCCGATTTTTTTAAATTCATAAAATTGATTATAATTTGACTTCTAGGTAACGTAAAAACAAAACAAAGTATGTATCGCAAAGCTAAAAAAGGAAAGGCTTGTTAAAGCTGCTGTTGAATGAGGAGAGGGGGGTGGGTGCTAGCTCAGGACTAATAGACGAAAAACACAAAAGAAATTTTAAAAGCCGTAATTTTTTATCTATTTTTTCAATCTTTGAACAGATTACGGATAATACTATTCTACATATGAAAAAAAAAAAAGTTTTGTTAGATTATTTTTATAAATAATGAAGTTATTAAATATTTAATTAAAATTTTGAGTATTTTTTTGAAAAAAAAAAAAAAAAAAGATTTCGTCATTTTTTTTTATTTTTATAACTGATTCTAAAAGAGAAAAGCATGAACTTGTTTAGAATAAAATATCAATTCATTAACTGGAAAGGAAACTTAAAGGGAATGATTTAGAAACCATTTTTATAAAAGCGTATCAATTTTGACTCATTTAAAAAAATCGTAAAAAATGGAAAATATCATTATTTTGTTTAAAAAAAAATACCATGTCGTGGCGAAAAGAATGAACTTTCCGATTCTGTAATTATTTTTTGTCTGAGATAGATAGTATGAATTAGATGGCGTTTTTTTAAAACGAGGGGAAAATTCGGAGCTTCATTCATTTATATCTTACATTTATCGCTAATCGTAACTGGTAACGCGTAACGGAAATTTCTCCCTACCGTGCCATAAGAAGTTAACTTCAAAAAGGAACAAACATCTCACTCCGAACTAGATAGGTTTAGATCTTGTAACCGCTATCGGCACTCGAGCATCTCTATTGGCACTATCTTTTTCTCGAAGACTGAATCAAGCTGAGATTTGTATGCACAAAAGTCTGTTAAGAGTGTTCAGCTTTAAAAACTAAATTTTGGCTTAAAGAAAATATTCGTTGGAATCATCAACTTAGGTCCAGAATCATATTCTCCGTCGAATACCGATTCACCGAGAATAAAGATTCCTGACACTAGGTGCTGCGAAAAAAGAGATTTATAGTCTGACATTGAAAGAGAATATTTTATGGTCAGGGTTGAACCAAAAAATATTCATGAAGTTAACCACTATTACTTATGTTTAATGCTGTAAGCACTCATTAAGGTTATTAAAAAACCACTGATATGCATAGTGGATGCCTTACTTTCTTGGAAATTGCTACAAGAACCAAAGAAGATATCAGTTCCTCTTGGAAGCAGGTCCCTCGTACTTGAGTGGTATGAAGGAAACCATCGTGGTGCTGCTTTGCTTGGGTCAGGCAGTAGGCGAGATGAAACTGCTCTTGCTAGGTTTCGCAGTGCACACACTCGAGCAAAACGGCATGTGGCGGGTCTTAAATTTTACTCTTCTTCTCCGAACTGCAATGTGACCCAAGATGCTTCAGCCCACATCTTGGCTTGTATTGGTTGCCATAAGAGCCAGCTGCTCTCAAGTCCTGCTGCAGTTCTTCAATGTTTAAAAACGTATGGTTCATTGACTTGATCTAGATGTTTTTGTCAATCAAGTGGGATAAGAAACAACAACAACAAAACACTGATATACATCTTTAATGCATAACATAGGGGTATTGCATTGAGATTCTCATATGGCAATGCTCATCTTTTTCCGAGTACGCTGGGTGTAGACTTTCTGTTCATAAATGATAATGGACGCTTATACAGGACGATGAAAGTTAACATGCTGAGCCTATGGAGTGGTATTCATCGAGCTTAAATCCACTGGGATGCTCTTGGTAGATATATCCACCCGAATCTGTGTAGGAATGGTACGAGGAACGAGGAATAGTAAAATTACCCTCAAATTCTCGAAAATTTTGGGGAGAGTATGCATAATAATTGCCAGATGTGTATTAGTGTGAGAAGAGACTTCACTTCTTAACTTATTTGTCATCGCTCCGACTGGGTAAAGTATTTTTTCTGACTGGAAATTACTCCAAGTAGCAGATATTTTTTTTTAATGAAATGAAATCGGTCCTAATTTACATAATACTGATTGCACAGTTCATTTGTTAAATATATAAGATTTGTGTTTTTCAGTAATGGCTATCATTAATTGTTATATTAAAATATTTTAATTTTCACGATAAGTAGAGCACTTTTTTCTTGTAATGTGCTCTTCCTAAATGATTTTGAGTCTCGCAAGTTAAATGAAATAATTCATAAAACTTTTGTAATTTATTAGAAGAAACAAAATTATTTTAAAATCATGGCTGTGTTTTTGAACACACACACACACACACACACACACACACACACACACACACACACACACACACACACACACACACACACACACACACACACACACACACACACACACACACACACACACACACACACACACACACACACACACACACACACACACACACACACACACACACACACACACACACACACACACACACACACACACACACACACACACACACACACACACACACACACACACACACACACACACACACACACACACACACACACACACACACACACACACACACACACACACACACACACACACACACACACACACACACACACACACACACACACACACACACACACACACACACACACACACACACACACACACACACACACACACACACACACACACACACACACACACACACACACATAAATTCTTCAACTTTAAATTAGAATTTAAAACTGTCTTTCTGAAATTAGACCATCAATGTGTGTGTGTGTGTGTGTGAATTTATCCATCTACGTATTTTACGAGGCAACTGATACCATAAACTGGTAAATTGGGAATCCTCCCGTGCAGTAAAATTATGCGTTAGTATATATTTTAAAAATAAATAAAAACATAAAACATTGTTTTTTACATTTCTTGCAAAGAATTGCACTCAACAATAAATCTAGAAAAAAAATTGCTCATACCAGTAATAAAAGCTTTCGTTCTAATATAAGCTCTAAGAGCTTCCAAGTATTTGAAGTATTTTTGAAATAAATTCGGGTTTTTTTTTCTTTTAGTGCCTCTGCAATTAAACATTTGATTATTACCAGAAACTGTAAATTAAAAAATAGGTTAATATTTAAAAATAAAAAAGTAGTAGCCAGTATACACAGTCAAAGATTTAACTCATATGATATTATTGATCCATTACTCATGTATTTTTTATTAAAGAAAAATGATTTCAAACAGTTTGAATAGATAATTTTTAAGTTATGTTTAAGATTTTTTAGATTTTTCAGGTATCATGACTTAACAGATAAATAAATGTTTTACTGCAAAAAAAAAATTACAACATGACTTATAACATTGGCATGGCTTAACATTAAATTTTTTAATATCTTTCATATTTAAATGTATCTAATTGTTTTAACTGATTCACCTTAAAAGTAATTATAATCTTTTTGAATAATATATGATTTTTTTAAATACAGAAATTAAGATAAATATTTGAATATTATCTACTTACAATTCATTTGATGGTTTTCTTTTTCTGAAAGTATATTTTTCGCTTTTGGTAAAAAAAATTAAGGAATTTTGTTTTATTTGAAATAAATTTCTCTCTTTTTTACGTGATTAACTTATTTCTTCCATTTTAACACTATTTAATTTATTTTGTCAATTTAAAAGTAGAGTTATTAAATTAAATATGTTACTGGTTATACAAAATAATTTTTCACGAGCATAATTTTCTCATATTTACATTAACAAATCAAACAATTTCTGCTATGATTATGAAATTGAATATATTTTTCCATTGCTTGAATGTTCCTTGGATATGTCGCCATTTTTTTCGGTCGAGGACTTGCTCATACCGTTTGTCGTGAAGAAGATATATTGAAATTTGGCTTCAGGTTATGAATGCCATTCCTCCGAATAATACTCAGAATCTCAATGATTCGAAGCCATCGACAAGCATAGATTGTCATCACTGCACATGATAACTACACCAGATGTTGATTTGAAAATGTTTTGTTTTATTGCTTTGTAAATTTGATCATTTATACTTAAACTACTACAAATATGTAAAATAAATTTAATTTATTTCTAATGATTCTTTCATAATGTTTCAATTTTCAGAAACAGTAAAGCATTGGTAAATTTCAGAAACTAATTTAAACAAATGAATTAGTGGGAATGTTTGAGAAATCAGAAAAATTGAATTCGATTTTGCATTATTAACATGATTTTGGAAGTTATTTGTTTACTGAAAATTAAGATAATATTCTCAGTTACATGAAATAATACATAGCTTTTCTTTTTCTATGTTTCAATCAGTTATTTTTGAACAGAAAAGAAAACACAACAGTTAGTAATATACGAAGGATAAAAAATTTTGCCTTAATAAACAGGATTTTATATTAAATAATTTAGTGACTATTTTTTGGAATTTAACACGAAAATTATCTTTCTCTTCATAGTTTGTTACCAAGAATCTTTCGTGTACCACTTAAGCGCATGTACACTACAGCTTGTCGATCTCCGATCTATAGTGTTAACCAAAGCCTACATTAACAAACATGAAAAATTCTGGATGGATGTTTTATTGACAGAAAACCTCTCTCAAGTCTGTTTTAAATTAGTACCAAAATAATGAATATAAGAAAGTAAAATCCAGAGCTTGAGGAAAGAATCACGAAGGCTCCAATTAAGTGCTGTGGTGAAGCAGGATTGATGTTATAGGAATCCGAAGTAGGAAGGTCAGGTGTAATGGAAAATGTCATAACAGGATTGATTTATTGATATACTGAATTAAAATTTGACTTTATTATTAAAAATAGGGCTTTCATATAGATTTATAAATTTTATCAGGATCAAAGGATCCCAAACATTCCGATATGTATACTCAACAAATAGATATACAACAACTTTCATGCTATAGACATTAATAACTACACTTTTAAGTTTTAAACAATACCTAAGACTCAGCAAAAAACACACATGAAGGCTATAATTTTCTTCTCAATTGATATAAAAGAAAGTCTGATGACAGAATGATTAAAGATAAAAATTATATATACTGTGCATTGAACTCTTTTATATATTTTTTGACGTGTTTGAACTTATTCAAGTTTCATTTTAGTTAAAACGCTACCCAACTTACAAAATGCAATGCCGTGAAAAATAGAGTAGAATGGAATGCAAACTGATACAAACAGATAATGCATATGTAAATAAGCGATTTTGTTTACAAGAAGACAATTTTAGCACAGTGATGAAAATGTAGGAGGATGAATAAGGAGCAGAACCATTTCTCACGGCAAGGAAAACAGCAGTCTTAAGAGGCACGTATTCAACTATACGCGAATAGTGTCCGGATGGATAGAACTACATATGCCCTACAGCTCCTTCATAGCTTTTCCTCCGACTGATGAAAGGACATATCAAACTAAACGGGTATTCACGTCTCAGATTTGTCCAGTAAAGAATTCAGAAATATTGCTGGCCAAAGAAGTTATTGCACATGCTACAAGGCTTTTCTGTGGATTAATGCATGAACGTCTTAAGGCATAGGCCAAATGGGTTCAAGCCGAGGGCCTCGACCACAATGGAGGCCTCGTCTCGCTTACGACTAGACTTTAATAAGATCAGGATTTGAATAATTTCAACTGTCAAATGTTTTTTCCGGTTGTATTTCCTGAAAAACTGGGAATATTGGACAATATGTCAACTGGCTACATGTTATGACCGTCTTCCATGTACACAGGTCTTGGCATACCTTCATATACCATCATTACTCTTTCAGTCAAAAGGCTGCTGTTGGTCGAGCCGGTTTGTGCCATTGTAAGTCAAGCACATTTATTTGTTTCGGGTTATTGTTGTACGAGTATTTAATAACGTATGCAATATACCGTCTATTTTTAAAGGCCATAGGGGGGGGTCTACATTTGTGTAAGGGCCTCAAGAAGTCTTAAGACGTCCCTGGATGAATGCCATGTATGATTGCTTATTGTTATGCTGGAAAATATCATTTTACAGCCACTGAATGTTAAGTAATACAATCCGCACCACATCAATGTATTGTCAATGTGCTTCTGATGCATTCCAGAGATGATCTACTGCAGTTTCTGATGGCAGTTCAAACCATTATATAACGTTGATGAGCAGCCTGACGCTCACAACAACAGTGACTCAATTGACTCTGTTGTTTCCCTGACGCCCCCAGTAAAGAACGCGACTATTAGCAGAAACGAGATTCGTCGCTTGTGTCATTTACTCATCCGAGTAATTTGAGCCCGACACTATAGCAGTCTTTCACGTTGATCTTTCACGTTCATTGTTCTCCCAGTTATTGTAGTATCCAAAGTTCCATGAACATTCCACAGAGATTGTAGAGCCACCATCGCATCCTTTCAAGTGTGTAGATATGTACATTCTGTTATTAGTTTAAATAGTCCTAATTTTCCAATACGATTCCCGTTTCGTTCGATCTAGTGTTAAAATCTTATGTAAACTTTACGCACAGCTGACATATTTACGTACGCTTAAGTAAAGATATGATGATAAGACAAATGAAAGGATATAATTTGACTATTTGTAAAATTGTTCGATTACCAGAATTTCCTTCGGAGTCATCAAGAGGGTTCTCTTATTCTATAAGTGTCTTCTGGAGTTCGGAGCTTTTCCATAATTTCCTAGGCAACAGATATCAGAACCTTTCGATTCCTCTGCTATTTCCTCCCATTTTATCCCTAGATATAACCGCATGACCAATTTAGGGGCATATTCCCTAAAATTTGTATATTTATACAGGTGTATCTTTATGTGTTGCATTTTCTGTATTGTGTTGTGCATAAACTTGTAAATGAACACGAAGTGCTAGTATCAGAAATACTACTGAATGTATCTAAGCAAAGCATAACTGTTCGAAATATTATACACTAAATTTAAGATATCAAAACAAAGTTAACGAAAATAAATTAAATTAAAAAAATTAATTTACTTATAATTTGAGCAGAGGAACACGTAGCTTTAATTTGAAAAAGCTTAAAGGAAATTTATCAGTTAATCTCTCTCTCTCAAGTTTTATGCCCCTAATATTTGTTTTTTTCTTCAACTTATGTCAAAGGCAAGTAAAATATTCTTCTAACATTTCTGTTTCGGTGTATTTAAGTACCATATTCAAAAAGAATATTGAACTCCCATTAAAAATTACAATCAAAATCCCAAAACTTTTCTCTAAATTTAGAGAAATTTTAGATCTTAAAATAAGGTTATACTTGAAAATTTTGCTCCTCGAAGAAATTTCATAGTAGAAATGATGAAGTGATTCAGTCGAAGCAATGCTATGATTCAGCAGTTGTAAAAAAATGGCTAGATTTTTCAAATTGCCCGTAGAGAGCATTTTCTGTGCCAGCTGTTTGCACAAATTTATTTTTCTTCGACAAATTTGGACTTCACGCAGTCGCTTACAAGTGAGCTACACACATGTTTACTTAGCACCTTTACATTCTGAAAAAATTCCCCTTTCTTAAAGAATTTATCACAGTTTATTTTGAAATATTTTTCATTTGAGCTTACAGTCAATTCTATTGATTTAGTTTTGATCTACAATTCAACTTTCTTAAAATACTACAGAAAGAAAGTATTAATCTATATCTGGATTGAACTTGAAATTTATATTACTCTGTAATCAAAAGATAAATAATTATCATAAAAAGGAGACAAAGTTAAAAATTCCACAAAAGATTATTTTAGTAAACATAAAAGCTACTGTTGGCAAATGTTGAAATTCAAATGCTTTGCAATTATTGATGATTTTTAAAATGTTTGAAATAGCATAAACAAATAATTAACAAGAAATTATTAAAGAATAAATTCTTTTTCGAGTTTTTATATCTCTGAAATTTTGATGGATATAAAAGATTAGCCAATTGTGTGACTTCTTGATTATAAATTCTTATTTTTAATTGAAACGGTGATAAATAATCAATATTCCATTTCGATTCAAGTGAAATTAAGCGTGGGTTTGAAATATTAAACACAATTTACTTCAAATAATTTAGCATGTATAATTAAAGTTTAAGCCTATTATTGGAATCCTATTGATAGCATATTAATTTAATAAAATTTAGTACCTAATTAAACTTTGAATAATATCGTATCGATACCATAAATTTACCGTTGTTTTACTTTTTTCTATTAGATTTATTCACTCTTTAAAGATGATTTGAAATTTGAGATCTCTAAATAGTATTCGTTGATAAAAATTTCTTATAACTACAACAATACTTTCACAACATAATTCATATTAATTAATGTATTTCAATAAGTAAAAAATTACTTAACCTGATCTCTTACTTTCTTTAAAGGTAACTTCTTTTTTTAACACAGCCTTTTATAAGCTTCACTTGTATGTAACGCAATCTTTGAACTCAATTTTAACCCACTTTAAAAGGTCAGATTAATTCGAAATTTTGCTCCCTTGTCCAGGACCGATGACAATACAATAATTTAATAATTTTGTTACATTGTCCTGATCAGGATCATCAGGATTAATGATTTCCCATTTACAGATCTCATCTCGCGTCTGGCGACTAATTTCAGATCCCATTTCTAGATTTGGCGACTAATTGCAGATTTGGAGACTAATTCCAGATTTGGGGACAAAAAGATTAAATTGCACAACTTAGTTCGATTAACAATAAAATGTGTGTGTGATGTTTTTTAGTTTTTTTAAACTAAAATTTTTATATGTATATAACATACATCCCCCCTCTAGTAATTATTAAGATATCTCTCTGGAAAAAGATTAGCATTGCTATGTTCGAAGGTAACATGAATGTGTATTTTATCTTCCAATAAAAATCTTAATCAGTATTTCTATCTTATTTATTTAATTTCTAAGTAATGATGATTTCAAGCAAAATATGAAAGCAAATCGGAATAATACGAAACGTAAGTAGATCAAAGGCGTGAATCACGATTATCTTTCATAATTTCATATGACGTTGGAGTCTCAAGGCCTTCCAGTTGGTCAGATCTACTTCTTCAGCATCTTCAACACCTGTAACATACAATATAAACATTTATTTACATTATAACCTAATTATAAACATATATTTATATTAAGCCAAAACGATATACACAGTTAAAAGAGACTATTAATACAAGTATACAGTTATTAAAAGTATCTCTTTTAAAATCCTTAATCGTACCGTTTGGTTTAATTTTACAAATGAATGTTATAAATTTTTTTATACTGTGTTCAAAAGGCAAAAATACTTTCTTAAATAAATTGAGAAAATCGTTTTCAAAAATACTGTTGCTACGGATATATTTTCAGAACAAGATTAAAATTTTTTTCTCAATGAATCACACACACACACAGTCTTGAATGTGAAGAATAAATAACATTAAAGAATATCTTGTGTTTGAAGTATTGAAAATTCACGCATTTTTAAACGTATATCGATGAAAAGTTTTTTCTCTTTTGCTTTTTTTAAAAGTATGTAATAAAATTGAACTATTTCATATGCAGAATTTGATTTCAAATAAAAATATTTCCTGTAATTTTTCAGTATTTATTATTTTTATTCATGTAGTATCTGTGTATTTATAATTCTATAGTTCACGATGCAAATTTTTTTTTGAAAAATTAAAAAGCGAGTAAAGAAAAAGTGTTCCTCTAATGACATTTATAATATTCAAGTAAAAAATAATGTGTATAATCTCTTACTTTAAACCAATATGTGATAAAGTGAGTAATTCATTAATTTTTTTCAAAAATTCAAAATTTCTTAAGTGGGAAATTAAATAAATAAATTCTTATTTTACATTATTTCCATACAAATTGTATTACCTTTTTTGATAATATTAAGAATGTACTTGAATATAAATATATTAAAAAGCACGATGAGTGTAAAAATTTCATGATGTCAACGAATTAAAATTCGAAGTTTTGCAAACTTTTTGCATTTTATTGATTCTTATTCAGCCAAAAACAATTAATATCTTTATTGAAACTAAAATGTAGTGATGAAATATTCATGTCATTAAGTGAAAGAATAAACATTGGATAATAAACAATAGATGTAGCATACATGCATTGGTATAAGAGAATCCACACATATATTATAAACAAATACCGTAAATTCCGGCGTGTAATACACACTTTTAACACAAAAAGTAAGATCGAAATTTACGGGTGCGCGTTATACGTCGGGTATAAAAATGATAGCTTTAAACATTAAAAAAAAAGATATGAGCATAAAAATTAGGCTTCTACATACATCGAAATACCATTTATTTAAAAGAAATAACATAAATTATGATCGTAAGGTGTCGTAGTTTTAGAAGTATGTTAAAGAGTGTTTTTTTCCAGGTATAGAAGTTTAAATTGGCATTACTTTCCAAGATGGCAACCGATTTAACAGCTGTCAAGTGATTTATTCTCAGTTTGGTTTGGCAATTCATCATGAATGGACTCACGCCTGAACAACGCTTTCAAATTGTGCAATTTTATTTCGAAAATAATGGTCGATTTTTATAAGCGAATTTTGTTTAGCGATGAAGCGCACTTCTGGTTGAATAGCTACGTCAACAAACAAAACTGCCGCACTTGAGTGAAGCTAATCCACAAGTAGATGTCGAAACACCGTTACATCCAGAAAAACTGACTGTTTGGGGCGCTTTATGGGCTGGTGGAATCCTTCTTCAAAAACGATGAAGGCCACAACGTTACAGTCAATGGTGATCGGTATAGAGCCATGATTACTAACTTTTTCATTCCTGAATTGAACAATCATGATGTCCAGGAGCTGTGGTTCCAACAAGACGGCGCAACATGTCACACAGCTCGTGCCACAATCGATTTATTGAAAGACACGTTTGGTGACCGCCTTATTTCACGTTTTGGACCTGTGAATTGGCCTCCAAGATCTTGTGATTTAACACCGCTAGACTATTTTTTGTGGGGCTATGTAAAGTCATTGGTCTATGCGGATGAGCCACAAACGCTTGACCATTTGGAAGACAACATTCGCCGTGTTATTGCCGATATACGGCCACAAATTGATTTTCGATGGAAAAAGTCATCGAAAATTGGACGTCCAGATTGGACTACATCCGAGCCAGCCGTGGCAGTCCTATGCCAGAAATCATATTTAAAATGTAATGCCACAAGATTATCTTTCGAATAAAAAAATTCATGTCAATCGAATAATACATCGTTGTTTTATTGCAATTTAAAGTTCTATACCTCTAATAAAACACCTTTTAGTAACAAATTAAAAAAAATTAAAATTAAGATTATTGAAATTTAGAATAGGTACAACAATAATAATATGAATTTTCAACTGATTATACTTTTAAGAGTTCTCAGGGGTGTAAACGTTCTCTAGAGAGCTGAAAATATAAACAATATTCAAATAGATATAACTCTTTGAAATTAAAATTAAATAATATTCGAATCTTTTATACATTATTTATAAAGGAATGGGACTTCAGAAAAGTGTAAAACTTTTAAAATGTAATCATAATTTTAAAACTTATAAGCATATGAAAATAAGAAACATTTCTATAAACAATATTAATTAAGTTTTATGTTGCGCATGCTATTTTCGAAAATAGTAGCTTTAATTACTAACGATCAGTTGATTTATAAAGATAAATGAAACCTTTTTCACTGTAGTATTTTTATATAAATAGAATAATAAATTATATTTTATAAATAATAAAAAAGTTACAATATCAAATTTTCGGTTAATTTCAATATTTTTCAAATATTTTGAAATACAAAAGTTATATCATTCTTAAATTAAGTAGGGTTTAATGAGTATGATACATTTTATAATTCTATAAAGTTTTATACATCAAAGCCTATAAAGTATATACTATAGTATAAAGTAAGGCTATAAAGAAATTTCGGTTTAGAAAATAGCGTGCGCAACGCAAAAACTACTTAATATTTATTACAAAATTATTTCTTATTTTCATATGCTTATAATTTTTAAAATTATGATTGTATTTCAAACATTTTGTACTATTTTGAAACCATAATCCTTTGTAAATAATGTGTAAAATATTGGATTTATTTAATTTAAATTTAAAAGATTTATACCTGTTTGATAATTGTTTATATTACCCCCATCGAGACAAAATTAATATTCTAATATTAATCAGTTCGTAATGCTCTTAAAATGCTTTCTACGTAGTAGCTTTTAAAATTACTTTGTACTATCACATTTTATTGCCTGAAATTTTTTCTGTTTGATCACATTACCTAAAGAACTTATAATCATTTGGTTGCGAATCAGAGAAATGAATAATTATCACCAGACTGCTGTATATAATGAAAACAATTATCAGTACTACGACCAGTTGTTTCAAACGTAGTACTGAATCAGTTAAACCTATTCAATTATTTCTTTTATCTACAACCTTAACATCTCCTGATTTTATAATTTCAGCTGATAATCTTTTTTTACAACCTTGCATAAGTAGCGCACAATACGTTTATTTAAATGAACGATTCATGAAAAATGCTGACCATTATTTGATCACGTCGTTGTATCGGAATTTGGGAAGTACGTTTTCCTATTTGCACTGACTTACTGGGGCAGGTGTTTCACCTTGTGTACGATATTGACCTTCATTTACCAATCTTCCAGAATAGAAGTTTAATTTCTAATGAATATTTTACTACTCAAACTTCAGGTGAGACGATATCAAAGTGATTCATTGGGATTTGGCGAATAAATCTTGATGTTCTGTGCTGTGAGCACCTGACTCACGACGTACATGTCCCATTTGGTTATATATGTAATCAAGCAAATATACTGTATTTTTACACTTATTCAAAAGGAAATGTTTTTCCCTTTGAGTAATACAGATTTTACTTGCACCTGACCATGGTGCACTTCTAAGCAAACCAAGGGCACGGCCGTAAATTTTTAGATCGAATCATGCATCATTGATAATTTATTTGTTCCCAGTTAGAAGGTTATACTCGAAGATTCCTTTCGAAAATTATCGTGGTAACAAGGAAATTCTGACTGCCAAGAAGTTTTTGTTCTAGTAAAAATTTTTTAAATCAAAAGTTTTGATTTTTTTTTTTTAAAAGATATATTTTTTAAAGTTTAAGAAATGAATTAAAATTTAGATAAGCCATCAATTATTTTTAATTGAATTCATAAATAAATTGAATGAAACACATTAATTAAAAATAAGAGATGGTTGGTTTTGCATTTCACTTATTAGCTACATTGAATTCGAAATTTTGATAGTAATAGCTCATACATGAATTAGCATTTTTTAAATAATTTTCTTTTATGGTATATGCTCTAAAAATCAAAGATATGAGATAATTATTTTATCTCAGACCTTCGATTGTTTACCTGTTTCAGTGTAAAATAATTATGAAAATAAGACTTCAAAATTTTTTGCAAGTGTTACATTGGAAGAATAAATATATAATTAAATAACTAAATGTAAAATAATTCAACATTTGCTTACTATTTTACATATAATTCTTATTTTAAACTAATTTTTCCTTTCCTTTTATTTTTCTCCTTGTAAAAACAAAGATTTCAAGCAAAGATTTTCTAAGATTCTCGAAAATTTTTGAAATATAAATCTTCAATCACGAGAAATAAGTTAGTAGTTGATTCACGAATTTTTGTGTTTCCAAATTTCCAGAGAAAAAATTTAGAGAATAAAATTAGAGAGAGAGAGAGAGAGAGAGTGGCTATTCTTAAATTTAATTTAGAAGATAAATGTTAAAATATTTTTTACTGCAAACTTTTTCAAAATGATATTAACAGTGTTTATTTGAAAGAAAAACTTATAATAGTTCTGACGTTTGAAATTTCTATAGGAAACATAAAGACAAAATTATATGTAAAAAGGAATATAATTTAAATATTAAGAAGTCAATGTGTGTGTGTGGAAGAATTAATGCATGCGCTAAATAAATCTTAAAATAAATATTAAAAAAAATCTCTATTTTATGAATTTTTATTTCATTTTGTAAACTAATGCAGCATAGAATTTTTCAAAGGTTAGAAAAGAAGGTAGAATACTAACAATTAAACTCTTAATAAAAGTAAATTAAGCATAACTAATTCTTGTTCTATAGTAAAATTGAAAAAGAAATCAATTACATAAAACAAATATTCAAAGTTGTTTAAGGTATCCGACTACGTTCGGAACCGTGATTTTAAAAAAGCGCATAAACTTTCATGATATTTAGTGTCACTCAGATTAGAATACATGCATAAAATTGTTTTAAGGATATTTTGACAAATTTTTTTTATTTAAATACAATATTTTGGCAAAAAAATTAACTTAGAATATTCTTTTTTCCAAATGTTCCTCTTTTGGGAAAAATGCTTCTATTATAATAATATTTTGCTTGTATATAGCTCATACCTCTGTACAGAGGCTCAACTAGAATTTTTGAAAAAATCACATTATTTTCAGAGTTACCACCAATTGAAATAATTATTAGCGTTTTGTTTCACAAAATTGCTCCCCTCTGTTGTCGAAAAATATGAATAAACCCACTTCTAAGTTATATATTTCAAAAATTCTAGTTGAGATTCTGTAGAGAGGTCTGAGCTATATACAGATAAAATATTATTATAATAGAAGCATTTTTCACAAAAGGAGAACATTTGGAAAAAAGATTATTCTAAGTTAATTTTTTGCCAAAATATTATATTTAAATAAATTTCTTTTGTCAAAATGTCCTTAGAACAATTTTATATACATTTTCTAATCTAAGTGATACTAAATATCATGAAAATTATCCATTTATGTGCTATGCAAAATCACAGTTCCGAACGTAGTCGGATACCTTAAGTAATTTAATAATAGAAATTGTATAAATAGGAATATTTATAACATTTATTTTTAATAATTATTATAACTAAATTATTCCTACGTTTTCATATCCACTTTTTTCCCCAATTTTCATGCTCTTTGCGTAAATTATATGTATTATGATAAGAAAATAGTTTAGGGGAATAATTTAGAAAACAATTCCATATCTACAGTCCAAGAGAATCGCCATGATTTTTAAATAAAAAACACTATAAAAACACATATTTTTGCACTGTTCTGTAAAAAAAAAATTCCTTGCCTTATATTTTATTTTAATATTTTGGCAGAAAATGAGCATTTCTTTCCAGTGGTGCAACATAGAGTATCCCCCTGCAAAGTCAGGTTTTGGATTCCAAGCCGGATTTTACTAAAGATTGTAAAACCATACTTACTTGGCGTTAGTCAGGCTTTGGACTCCCTAGAATCCTGCCCCCCGCGATGTGAAGGTAGCGGGGGTGTACGTTACGCCACTGTTTCTCTCTTATACTTTCACTTAGTGAATTTTTATCAACACATTTGCACTATAATTTGTATATTATTTCAACCTGCAGAAAAGGGTTCGTTATTCTAAGTATTAGATTATGCGGTAGATTAGATTTTCATCATAAATAAAAAAAACAAGCTTGAAAATGACTTAACATTAACCTGTTTATTCTTCCATTTAAAAAAACTGTTTAAAATAAATATATATAAAAAACTGTATAGGGGTTATATGATAAGATACACACAGAAACGTTAGGACATAATATTTAGCGGATAAAATTAAGGAAATATTTCAAAGTTAAAACTAACACGAATATAAGAAGTATTTTATGAACGTAAGTAGAGCTTGATGTAAAACATAAAAATGATTGGTATTTATTTATAAATAAGTTAAGTGCGTGAAAGTATATTTCCTTTAGTGATGACGGGAAGTTCTTTCGTAAAAATTGAAAAATAATAAACGTATCGAGTAACATTAAGTTCAATCTATCTTTAATTATACATATGGTTAAACGAAAGAAAAAGAGAGAACATATTAGATACCATTAATACGCTCATGCTTTTTAAGTCGAAATAAGGTTTACAAGTAAGAAAAGACTTATAAGCAGTTAAATACAAATTGTATCGAGCAAAAAAGATTTTGTAAAATATCAATATATACTTTCTTTTCTTATACAGAAAGAAACTTTTAATTCAAGGCTTGAAATCAGCCTTTAAACCAAATACATAATTGAAAATGCTTGTATTGAATAAGCAGCAAATTCAAAAAGGAAATTTACGCATGATAACTTATATTTTTAAAATAAAAACTATCAAATGAGACTTTAAAGATTGTATGCAATAAAGAAAATTACCAAATAATAAGAAGCAAGAAAAGTGTTAATAGAACTTTCAGGGGAGTTATAAGGAAATTCAAGTTAAGTTAAAAGTAAAAGGAGAATTGTTCTCGAAAAAGTGTGTGTTAACGGGTATTACGGTAAACATATTCTTTAGCAATTCCATTGTTATGCTCTTATGGAAAGTATATATTCCATTAAAAGCACCGAAATTTATTTTAGAATAATTTGAATGATTAACGATCAGTTTATTTGATAAAAGAAGCATCTTAAAGATTAAAAGAACTCTGGATTTCAATGCTAAAATATTAGCTTAAGCATATTCATGAATTAATATATAAGTGATAAAGCACTTCAACTTCGAGCAAAAAATATTAGATAAAAAAAAAAAAGCTGAAAAAAAAGATTATTATAGATGGACTACTAAGTTGAAAAAATCAGATCAAGTACTTTAAAATATTCTAAAAATTTTTTAAAATATATATATATATATATATATATATATATATATATATATATATATATATTACATACATTTTATAAATAAAGACTAATAAAAAAATATTCCTTATACTCACAATACATTAGGAGATTTGTACATAAAATAAAATAATAAGTAGGCAGAAAAATTGAAGCTGTTTAAATGTTAAAAAAATGTTAAATATTTAAAATAATACTTTATACTTATATTTGAAAAACAACAAATAAAAAAAAAAGAAAATTAAACACGGAATAGGAGTTTTAACAAATAAACGTTATTGTATGAATTGTATTCGTTTCATCACAATACGCGAACCATTAGATTTAAGCAATCACAATGTTTATATAAATACCCTTATTTTAAAAAATTGATTGAATGATATATGTTATCTAAATCCCAATAATTAATCCCTTAAAAATAATATTTCGAAATATGAAGCTATCCTGAATTTAAGAAGTATATTTGTCACATTAATTTTGATGTTATACTAAATGTTTCTGATTAATGTAGTTATTGTTAAGTAGAGTACATCTTAACGTATAGAAAGTTATTCCGTTACATAAATTTAAAAAAATAACTAGATTCTAAAAGTTATAAGTGCTTTAATGTTATAAAGTTCATGGTTTCAGGCATACATGAAAAAGTTTACATACATTTTAACCAATTTTACGAGTGTTGACAAAGAAACAGGGAAAGAGTTCCTTCAGAAATGAATTTACCATGTATATAAGAAGATATTTTTTCCCCCAAAATACAGAATGACATAGATAATAAAATATTTAGAAAAGGTAACTAAAAAAACAGGATATTAAAACGAGTATTTAACCCGATAGTAATTGAAACAATAAAATAAGCGAATTACATTCTCTAATCTAGTACTCGCACAGTTTTCATCATAACAAATAGTAAAATAAACTAAAAGCAAAATACAAAAATGTATCAGAATTTCTCTTAGCAGCTCTTTTATTATCAAAAGCTCCTGAAATCACATCATAGGAGTTGGAAGTATCAGACTGTGTGTTTTTTTTCGAAGTGTATGTTTTATATGATCAAATATTTGTATCATTGCACAACCCCATTTGTGCGTCAGATGAGTAATTCTGCAGTGACATTTTGTTACAAACATAAAGTAAACGAACCTTATATTATATTAACTTTTGGCGCCAAAATAACCTTAGAAAGTGGGTGTACAATATCAGAAAGTAGTTGAAAACCCTATAAATTTGTGTCTGTTGTTTATTTTTTGCACATTGGAAATGGTATAAGATCATAAAAAGTTTCTTATTCGAAGCTATGAAGATTGTTCTACCCATAAATAATTCAATTAAAAACAAGAAAAAGGAAAATATTCAGCTATTGTTTACTAATATATAACTTTGACTTGTAAGAAACGTGTTAGATAAGGTTAAGAGGATAAAATAAAAACCCATCCGAAGTCAAACTTTCAATTAGAATAAAATAAAGTTCGATACTCCGTCTCATGGTTTACCGATGTGACGTATGTGATCTTCCCCAATGTGGGACAATGAGAAACATTTTTTTCCATTTTAAGTAATCGTGAAAATTCTGATTTTTAGAAATGTTAGTCATAAATTTGATTGTAAGAGTTTTGAATTAAATCGAATATCTTATCGGGGTTTATACTTTGACATTTTATATCAAAAGATAGGGGCATAAAACAAGTAAAATAAAAAAAATAGTTTTGAGAAAGAAACATATACTTTCTGGCACTTTGATTATAGTAATAGCAACTATAAGTGTATTAAGGGAAAAAGAACTCGTGCGCGTGAACGCAGTTTTTTTAAAATTAATTTTTACTGTTCAAAGTTTCTTAATCGGGAAAAATTTACGTACTTTAACGTTTACATAATTTCTCCCTTGAAAGATTAAATAAATAGTTTTACTTTTGAAGTTTTTTGTAAATATCCTAAAATTTTTCACTAAAGGATTGAGGGAAATAATTTTAATAACAGAGTAGAAATAGTTTTAATGATTAGAGAATTGCAATATTATTGAGCATACCATTCTAAAAGTTAGCTTTAGTAGATTTTGCTTTTATCAGTCATATTACCATGATCCTAACATGAAACTGCAGGAAAATGATACTTCATACAATACTGAAAGGCATTTTTTTTTGCAATACATTTGTACATTTTCCCTCTTTTCAAAATTAAGTTTAATCAGTTGTATTAGAAATTTTAACGCAAATTACCTGAGTATTGAATAAATAATTCTACTATTAAAAGAGATAGAAGAATCGTACACACACAGAGGATAACGTATTATGAGGACCAAATTGTTATAAAAACCTTGAAAGTTAGAATAAAAAAAAACAAATTGTTGACTGTTTTAGAAGAGACAAAAATTAAATTATAAATTAAAGGATTATATATATATATATATATATATATATATATATATATATATATATATATATATATATATATATATATATATTAAAAAATAACATTGTAGAATAAATAGTATACACTACAAAGTTTTAAATTACAATTGTTACAAAAATGTTATGGAATGTGGAATGTTAAAAAAATTTTAAAATTAAAAGATTTGTGGAAAAAAGTAATTGGAAACTTCAATAACTCGTATTATTTGACAGCCTACTATGGCTCGTTACTCTCTACTTGGACTCGAAGAGATTTCTACACATAAAAAAAAGAAACTACGAAGTTGATTTAAATTTGAATATAAATCAAAATATGTATTATATGTAAATATGAAATATGTTCTTTGAAATTATTTTTAATATATCTGTTGACGTTGGAAATTATTCTCTTTTTCATACTATTATCATCTGCTTTGATTTTATATAATTTATATAACTCTAATTTTTCTTAGTGTTTATTTTATTTACTGATATTTAATCGTTTGGTATATTATAAGTTTTGTTGCAAAAGTTGGTATCCTTTTTGTCATGAATCTCGATGTGAGATTCTTCAGTTGACTGTTAGAATTCAAATGAATTCATATGTGTTTTTGATGCGTAATAGAAAAAGCTTTTGCTTTTTCTGATTGATTTTATTAAATTTCGAACGAAAGATTTTTTTTATCAATGTTTTTAGTGTAAATATGTGTTATTGTTTGTTATGTAATTAAATAGTTTAGTGTTAAATAGTTTAATTTATTCCGAGTTGATTATTTGCAACACTGAACCATTGTAATAAAAATGACAAATAGGTCATATTAGCATAGAAATTATAGTAAGTGAGATTTGGAAATACATACGGATAGATTATTGGTATTATAAAAACCGAGGGTAAGTATATGTGTGATATTATTAAAATGGACAATGAAATATTATCACAGAAAGATTATTGTTAATTTTATTGTAGCAAATCATGCATCTAGTCTAATGATCCAAGACCTTTTGATGGTGAAACCTCAAGTTGAAAATAATTATATAAGAAGTACCCTCTTATATATAATCCTGAGCCTACTTTCGAGTATCCCCAAGAATCACTCTGCATATCCCCGGGGTACGTTTTGGAGGCCTCTGATCTAGTTAACAGTTTGGTTCTGTGCATGATTCCGAGATGTGAAATGAATGCAACAAATCTTCTTTATAATTTTGAACAGAAATCAGTATTATTTTTGCTAGTTAGGAAAAGGAAGTTAATATTTTCTTGTTTATAAATTTACTAACCAAAATTAAATTTTATAAAATTTAATTTGTAACATAGTTTCATTATATCACATTTATCAATATTATATTTTACTTATTACCTATTTAATTTAATTGATAGTAATTTAATAAATTTTTTGGTTGAAAAATAAAAAACTAAATTAGTAAAAAAATGTGTACCTAGAATATAATAATAAAATATTGCATAAATTATACATTTATTAAATAATTAATGCAATTGGAACTTTCTGGCATTCCATTTACAAAATAAACAAAGTATTAAAAACAATATCTGCAGGTAACAGTACGAGTGACCTGAAGATAATATATCTCTAAATTATGTAATAAGAGTAGTTAATAAAATTTTAAGAAATGCCTTAAATGAGAGATTATTTATTCAACTTGGTTTGAAAATGATGAAGATTATGATCAATTACTTCTTAACATGTAGGTACGTTGATTATGTAAAAATGCATGTTTAGATCAATTTTATGCACTTTTTGTGTGATTCAATGGTGGATTTTTTTAAAAGTAAAGGAAATGATCTTCAGTTCAGTTTAATTAGTTCAAAAGATGACAAAACTTATATGACCGGCTTATTTTCTGAATTTAACGGAGACAACTTAAAAGTACAAGGTAATTAGCTAAATTTAATCAAAATTAAAGATAAAATATCAACGTTTGTTGAAAAACTTGAAAAAAAATTTAGGAAGAGGAGAAACTCCTCTCCGTTTTCAAATATTTCAAAATTGTAAAAGCGTGGTGAAGGTTTTTTTTCATGTTGTCAACACCTAACATCTCTGCATTCTGACCTTACCCAAAGATTTGAAGACATTCTTCGCTTGGTTATCTCTGATTGGTTATCGTACTTTTTTATAAAAAATATTTGAAACTCCCATAAATCCATGCTAATACAGGAGCAATTTATTAAATTATCCACAAATGAGGAGCGAGAATTGATGTTTGAACAAAAGTACCACAAAAAGAAAAAAAATTCTGGTTACAAAAACAGATACCACTTTTATATCCTACATTATTGATTGCTATAAAGAATATTTTGTTTGCTCTTTGATCTTCCTATGCAGTGGAACAGGAATTTAGTGCAATTATGATCCTCATCACGAAAAAACGATTGGATCTAAAATTAGTGCTCTTGGAGACTTATTGTTAATCGAAAACATAGATGTGAAAATAGACAATCTCTTTTCATTACCCATTAGGTTTATCCATGTTACTGAAAAACAACGTGTTTTTGTGTTTCAAAGTAAAAGTTATGATTTGAATAAATAAAAAGTGTTTTTTTTCCAGGTATAGAAGTTTAAGTTGGCATTACTTTCCAAGATGGCGACCAATTTAACAGCTGTCAAGTTATTTATTCTCAGTTTGGTTTGGCAATTCATCAAAACGATCATCAAGCAAGACGTAGATTCGTCGAATGGGCCCAAAACGAGATTGCCGTTGTTCCCGATTTTCATAAGCGAATTTTGTTTAGCGATGAAGCGCACTTCTGGTTGAATGGCTACGTCAACACCGCATTTGGAGTGAAGCTAATCCACAAGTGTATGTCGAAACACAGTTACATCCAGAAAAACTGACTGTTTGGTGCGCTTTATGGGCTGGTGGAATCCTTCTTCAAAAACGATGAAGGCCACAACGTTACAGTCAATGGTGATCGGTATAGAGCCATGATTACTAACTTTTTCATTCCTGAATTGAACAATCATGATGTCCAGGAGCTGTGGTTCCAACAAGACGGCGCAACATGTTACACAGCTCGTGCCACAATCGATTTATTGAAAGACACGTTTGGTGACCGCCTAATTTCACGTTTTGGACCTGTGAATTGGCCTCCAAGATCTTGTGATTTAACACCGCTAGACTATTTTCTGTGGGACTATGTAAAGTCATTGGTCTATGCGGATAAGCCACAAACGCTTGACCATTTGGAAGACAACATTCGCCGTGTTATTGCCGATATACGGCCACAAATGTTGGAAAAAGTCATCGAAAATTGGACTACATTCGAGCCAGCCGTGGCAGTTCTATGCCAGAAATCATATTTAAAATGTAATGCCACAAGATTATCTTTCGAATAAAAAAATTCATGTCAATCAAATAATACAACTTTGTTTTATTGCAATTTAAAGTTCTATACCTCTAAAAAATACCCTTTATTTGAAGGTAGGTTCTAAAGTAATTTAATTCGTTATTAATCCAAATCGTCAATTTTAATATTAATGAAATAATCTACGAAGTACTCTCGCCTACTTTTACGTTAATCATTAGCTGCTATCCGTTTTGCTTCTAATCTCTCTCCCATTAGAACTTGAAAGTTAATCTTTAAATACAAGTTTTGATTTGAATAACACGCGTCTTATTCTTCGGAGGAAAGTTTTCAATAGAATAATGTCTAAAGAACCATTATTCCTCAAGAGGATTAGTAGGATGTACGCGAATGGACCCATTATAAGTGTTTGGTTTAAAAAACTGTCATTGGGCACAGTAATTATAGGAACCACTGATATAAGTAATGGTGACCTTCGAAAAACATGACGTACCTTAAATTCTGAAGACTTGTGTGTTTTTCTAAAAAAATCCCCTCAATGATAAAAACTATTTTTTGCAGCATATTGCATTAACAAATTTTTAAATTTTTGTACCAAATATTGAACATGGTAGGTGATGTAATTCGGGCTCAGTAAACTATAAAAAAATTCTGACTCGAAAAATATATATGAAATACAATTTACCACACACACGTTCCAAAGAAGGATCAGGTTTTTCTCTAGTTTTGGGAGATGAATTCTTCTTGCAACAGAATTGGTACGTAAGGCAAATTATGGAGCAAGCTGTCATCATCGCAAAACCATACAGCCAAGGTAGTAAGACGATTTCTTCTTGAACCTGAAATATAATTTATTTTATATTTAAGCGGAAAATAATTTAAATTTCCAAAGTGCAAAATAGACTCTAACCACACACAAATACTTATATATGGATGTAAACGTTAGAAAAAAAAAATGACTCGAAAAGAAGTCCATATTATCGTCAGAACTTTTTTACTAACCATTTTTTATACATTTTTTTTCTTTTTCAAACAATTTTCCTATTAAATTTTTGATCAATACATTTTGCAACTATTGTATGAATTTTTGAAGAAGTACATGAGAGCGATTTAATAGTGCCAACATGTTTTAGAAAAATAAATAAAAAATATTTACTCTAATCTCATTTTTGAATTTAAATTTAAAAAAAAATATTTTTTCTTCCAGTTTATTACAACTCATCTTTACTTACTTTCAACGGAAATGACATAGCGATGATTGTAAGTGCGATCGGTACATTCTGCACCCCACATTCAATGGATACAGTTTTCCTGATTTGGATTCTTTGTTGCAGCAATGTTGGTAAACTGAAGCCTAAACTCAAGCCAATGAGTGGAAGAGTTAAGATGACTGCATAAAGCTTGAGAGGAATACCCGTGAACATGTTGGGAAACACCACCACTTATATGACAATACAGAAGAACATGATGAGAACTCCACAGTAGCTTCCTAACTTCAAATGTAAAAAGAACTTAAAATTATGATTTTAATCATATAATATACAGATTATATATATATCTGGTATAACAATATGTATATTATTATTATTATTGATATTTTAAAAAATGAAGTGATATGTGTAAAAATGTACTAGTCAAAGTAAAGAAAACATATTGTGGATCTTATGCACATTATTATACTTAGAATTCAAAATACAAAGTATCGTCCCAATGCATTATACAGAAGAAGTGTGGAAAAATTCTTTTGGTTATCTAAGGGTCAAAAAATAATTGCTTTGATACGTTAGAAAAATTAAAATATGCTTGGTGTAATTATTTCAAATGTTAATTCATCAATCAGGACCAATCTTAGTGTGTCGGCCGCCCTCGTGCAAAGACCTAATGGGCCGCGCCTCAAGAGAAATTTTCATATTTTGACAAAAACTTAACGTTAACGTTATAAACTCATTTACCCGTATAAGAGTGAAAAGGGAGATATTAAGGTATCCGAACACGTTGAAAATGACCAAATTCGGTCGAGAAAGATATTTTTTTTTCTCTTTTATTGAATAGAGCTATCTTTTGGCTTTACAAAACATATTTTGTTTTGTTTCTACTCTACCTAAAGGCCAAGCTACAATCAATTTTATTAAGTTAGAAAAACCGGAAGTGGGTCTTTGATC
Source organism: Trichonephila clavipes (assembly GCA_019973935.1). Taxonomy (NCBI): domain Eukaryota; kingdom Metazoa; phylum Arthropoda; class Arachnida; order Araneae; family Nephilidae; genus Trichonephila; species Trichonephila clavipes. The sequence goes on from BMAU01014673.1 coordinate 101,958, forward strand.
TACCAGAAGTAGGCATTTAAATTACTCGAAATCTATCATGGCGAGTCTGATTACTCAAAATATTACAAATGTATTTCTATAAAACTTTTTTACCCTGATATTTATGCTATTTTCTAGAGAATGTACTAAAATATTTCTTATTGTATGAATATTTTTTGAGTTAGACCTTGTTATTTAAATAATGGTCTCATAAAAAATGTGATTTTTCTTATAATGTGTACTCAACCTCAACTCTAAAATTTTCAAATTTTAATAAAACATTAAAATTTTAGTACAATCTTTAGATAAATGCATCTCGATTGTTTTGGTAATACTTTTACTAATATAAGTTTATTACTTTTTTTAATTGCTTTGAAGTTTTACAAAAATGTTGCTAAAATTTCACTTATAATTGGGATTTTTGTGAAATTTAGGCAATTTATTTTAAATATTGTTAGTTAAATATTAGTATTTAAGGGTATTGAGTCCTAAAAAAGCCTTTATACTGTTTAAATATGTTATTTTGTTAAAAAGTGCTCCGAACGTGTTAGGATACCTTATTATAATAAGAATGGAAATAGACACAAAAATTACTTTTTCCCTTTATTTGTTTTTTTAAGATGTAAGGCTATTATTACATTGCAAAATTTTAATTTCGCCAAATGTATATTGAATTCAAACACTCCTATATCTTGGGTAATATTAACCATATTATACATTTCCATAAAAATCATTTTTGAGACACCTTTATTAAGCATCCCTCCACAATGCTCCACCAGTACCACTGATAAGCAAGAAAACCTTTTCTATTGTGGTATTGCCAGCTCTGCTACGAATTTTTCTATTCAATGAAGGATGTGAGACATTATGGAACAATGGACCACAGATGCACTAGCATCCTGTTTTTCTTAAATTAGTCTATGCAATAGAGAAATTGGGACCTTTTTTGATTTTTCAATCACTATTTAAAACTCAGCATATTCATTAGACTTATTATATTTTGAGAAATTCGTAAAACATTTTATTTGATTGATTGCACTATATGCGGGATGCGACCGCTTCTTATCTTGGCCACCCGCGTAAGATGAACGCGCTACACACCTGTTAGGATCTCGGTCCTGTCATTAATACAAGTTAATCATACTGATTCCTTTATTATATAGGTTATAGTACACTTTTAATAATATTATGGATAGTTTGCTTCGTAATAGGAATGTTTTTCATGCTTGGATTTATTATCGTATTTTAACTTAGATTTTTCGCTAATTTTTGATTCTATGGTTCAGATACTACGTGAGTAATTAATGAAATTTCAAAGAAACTAAATTCTCACTGCTGTATCTGAATTTTTAAAAATGCAGAAGAGATTTTTATTACAAGTAAGACAAGAAAAACCCCAACGATCACAAAACTAATTTCAGAGAGAGAGAATTCTTAATATCCCATTATAGTTATTACTACATTTCATTAGTATTAAGCTAGTTAAATATGCCTTTTATTCTTACGGTGATAATAAACTTGAAATTGACATTTTCTTTGAATTTAATCAGTAAAACATTAAATGTGTTACTTATTATGCCATTAATGTTTATTATAAGACATGTTTGGACTTGTTAGAACTGATTAGTTCTTGCAGTTTCTCAAGGTACACATATAATCGAGCATTTTTGGTGGTACACGCATGATAACTTTAAAAATTCGATTTTAATTTTAGTATTCTTTTTATTAAAAGATATTTTATTTGGAATTTCTCTTTTTAAAAAATCACGAATTACTAAATGAAGGCAGTGTATACAAAAATTGTTTTTAATACTACAGTCATTTTGCTAAGTTTCATTTTTAATAATAATTTTTAAAACTTTAACAGTTAAATAAATGATATAAATAATTTTTTATTTTTAAAAATATGAAACACGAAGGGAAATGAATTCTTTTCTAAAGACAATTAACGTATTAATTTGATAACATCAATGAAATTAAGAGGATCATAACATATTGTTTTATCTCTTTTAATAATGCACGAAAATCTTACATGTATGCATTCTAAAAAGTTTTTCCATAAAGGTTGACCCCTCAGGGGGCTCACCTTCTTTAGGTGAGTACGGGTTTCACGCTCCCGAGGTGCCCTAGTGATCTTTTCCTTTTCCCTAGGGGTTTACTGTCTTTGGTAAACACGGGCTTCACGAACCCGGGGAGGGAACTCTAGTGATCCTTCTCTATTTTCGGCCCTCTTTCTTGCCATTCAAATTTCCCTTTTCTTCTTTTCACGTCCAGACCACAGACCTACATTGGACAATGAACATTGTCCCAACTTAATTCTTTTCTAGTAAAAAAATTGATATTTTTTTACTGCCGTATTATGGTTTGCATTTTATATCACGTTCTTTTCATTTGATTTGCTTAAATTTCTTTCAATGTTTTGATTTTGTTGCTTCTTTTATGTTCGATTATTGATTTTTTTGTGTTCAACTTATTATCTTTATTTTTCTGCCACGAAGTCCTGTGGCAGACCAGGACTGAGTGGAATGAAGTTGTGTCTGATGTTTTTTCACTTTTGGTATGATGACACAACGGACTGCTCCCTGGGAAATCTGGCACTTGGAGCGGTGTTTTGAACTTTTGAGGACCTTTGGACTAGTGAGGTGGGATCTTGGAGGAGGCGGCCATGTAGAGGGTACCGGAGAAAAGTTGAGTTTTGCGTCTCAGGCTGCCAGATAGTACAGGAGCCCGGGACAGCCTAACCAGCATGTCCTGGCTGCTCTATCAGCTGGTGTATAATCCCGCCTGTCTTGTAGTTCCAGGTGGTGCCTGGATGGGGTCCTGCATTGCAGAGCGGGGGCTCTCCCGAGGCCACTACTGGTTGCTGACTCTAGGGCAAGCCCTGCCAAACTGGTCCTCTGAAAATCAAAAGGAATTCTCCTCCTCTTTTCCAAAAAAAAAAAAAATTCAAAATAAATCAAAATAAGAAAAAAATTCAAAACGCATCTTTTAAAACCCCCATCCCACCCCTCCCAACACATGATGCTCAGCCCATGGATGGTACAAGCCTTGTATTACCCTCTCACACCATCGATAAAGTTTCCGAACATACACATGCTCGTTTTTTAATCCTATCTCTTCCTAACAATGAAATGTTACAAAAGTCACCATTTGCAATTCATAAAGCTATTCAAGGAATAAGCGGCGAACCCAAATCGGTCAAAAAATTACGATCTGGTGATTTGCTTATCGAAACGTCATCTGCCTTACAAACGAAATCTCTCTTGTTAACCAAAACATTTTTAGACTGTCCGTTAATTGTAAATCTTCATAGATCCTTAAATTCTTGTCATGGTGTGATATCTGAAACAGATCTTTTGTGCGCCTCCGAAGCAGAAATCTTGGATGGACTTTCTGACCAAGGGGTTACTGAAGTCAGAAGAATTAAAATAAAAAAAGAAACGTCACTTTTTCCTACTAAACATTTAATTTTAACTTTCAATAGCCCTAAATTACCGTCAAATATTAAAGCTGGTTACCTCAATTGTAAATTACGTCCATATATACCGAATCCTCTGCGCTGCTTTAAGTGCCAGAGGTTCGGTCATTCTCAAAATTCCTGCCGCGGACAACTCACATGTTCTAGGTGTGCAGCTGTAGGGCATTCTTCTACAGATTGTACCCTAGAACCAAAATGCATTAACTGTTCACAGATTCATACTGCCGATTCCAAACTTTGTCCTAAATGGAAAACCGAAAAGGAAATTCAAACCATTAAAACAAATAGAAACATATCCTACTTTGAAGCCCGAAAATTAATTGCCCCGCAGTTCTCCCAAACTTACGCTCAAGTTGCCAAACCCTCCATTGCTATCAGTACAACACAAACAGATGAAAATATTACTAAAGTCAAGTGCCCACCTTTACAAATACTTAAACCTCTATTATCCGTACCTCATCCAAATGCATCTCCTTCAATTACTTCAGATTCCACATCGTCGTCTACCACTCAGGCAAACCTCTTGCCCTCCGCATCTTCAATAAAACCAACCACAAAAAATTCATCTCGGTTACCTAAACCAATTTCTTCTGCTGCTGCCCCTGACAATAACCTGAATACCTCTGCTTCATCTTTATCAGCTGAAACCCGCACTCTTATAAGATCTAATAAATCTGCTGCGCTCTCTCTCTCTCTCTTTCCACTGAAATTCAACCCTTACCAGAATCTGACCCTACTGCATCCAATGGTGAACATTTTAGTGCACCTGAAGTCCCACAGTGTGCAAAACGAAATTCAAAAAATAGAAAAAAGCGCTCAAAAGTACAGAAAGCAGAAATTAAAATCCAAATGACTCCCCATAGACTTCGAAAATCAACACCTACAGAGTTAACAACTGATGAGGACGATATGATTATGTATGATGTGCAGGCGGAGGAACTAGAGCCAAATCCTGAGGATAAATTTGCCGTGATGGAATGTTTTGTGAACAATCCTAGCGAATATATGCGTGCATTAACTCCCACTCGATTCAGAAACAGTAATAACTAACATTTTTTTCATGAAACGTTGAATTTTAAATTATGTTAGAGCAGTCACTTTTTTTCATTTGTCTATTTTTCAGACTTGTCTGACTTGGTGGGGATACTCTCCACCAAAACCTTTTTACCTTCCTTTTAAAAATTGGAGTTTTACATTTAATTTGATTTGTATATTTCATTGTATTTTTAATATATTTCATGTATTTATGTATGCATGCATGCATATATGTGTGTACATTTACTTTTAAAACATATATATTTTTACAATTATACGACTTTTATTTTAACAAGTGTTTGGCGCAGCTTGGCCAAAGTTGGCCCTTGCGCCACTAAACCCCACATTCACTTCACTTCACTCCCATAAAGGTTGAAAACAGAAATGGAAAAGACTCCAAAAATTGTGCTCACAGATTAATTAAAAAATGCGGATACGGCAAAAAAAAATTTTTTTGAAATAAAATGTTAAAAATTGCATTTAGTATCTATAAGAGATGATTAATCAAATATTAATATCTTCTAAAATAAAAAAAAATTATAAATTTTTTAGTATTTTAAGATAATTCAATATTTTAATACCCATTAATTTATTTTTAACTTTTATGTATCAATTAAAACAATTTTTAAAATTATATTTACACTTAAACTTTTAATTTTTTTAATTATATCAATAATTACAAATTTATTTTCACCCTTAGGTAGAACTTCTGTCATTTTTAATACAGAAACCATGTACAACGGTAATTATTTGTGCAGCCTGATTCTTTCCAGTAATCCTATAAAAACAATTACTTATAAACCAGCGTTTCTCAAAGCGTGGGGCACGCCCCCTAGAGGGTCGTTATAATCTTACCAAGGGTCACGAGCATATTGAAAAGTCAAAAGTCAGAAAATAAAAGAGTTAAGAAATTATTAATTTACTGAAAGAAATCTAAACAAAATACATTCCGAGACAATAAAAAATACATATTTACTGTGGTTTAATATAATAAAGGTATCAGTATTTCGCAATGTATTTTATCTATAATTCATCAATACTAAAATAAGAAGACAAGTTTAATAATTTTGAGTGACCTCATGGGCTGGTCATATACAAAATTATATGCAAAATTTAATACTTAACTTGATAATTTGTACAGTTTATAATTAAAGTTACATTGTATCTTCAGTGTCAAAGCACATTTCTATTGAATTCAATAAATTGTTATTGTATGGAGGGGGCGCCATGAAAATTATTATTGAAAATTGGGTCGCAAACACTGAAATTTTGAAAAGCACTGTCATAAACTGTTACTGATGTACACAATATTATTTTCCTCTAGCAAAGTAGATCAAAATGTATATATTTTTTGATATATGACCACTGAACATTTGATCATGTGACCTGCACTAGTTAAGGTATCCGACAATCCTAAAATCATGATCTTTTCAAAAAATTGATAATTTTTTATTATTATTTTATTTTATTGGCCATCTTATTAGCTTTATAAAAAAAGTGTTTTAGTAAAAGCATATGCCATAGCTTTACATAAGATGTCAAACTTTAAAATGCGTTTGACTCGAAATGTTTTTTTTCGAAAAGCTTAAACGGGGACAGTAATTGCTCAAAAAGTTTTTTAATATGTTTTGTATAACATTAGAAGTGTTTTAACCATCAGATTTAATAATCACCGTTTTATTACAAAATTTACAGTTCTTTATGTGAATATAACTGCTGTTTTATTAAGCAATTTTATATAGTAACTAAGATAAATTGATCTAGTTTTTGTAAAAATTAAAATATCTCTTATCCTGGTAATTTCAAAAAGGAATAGCCAAGTAAGACTTGAAAATTGAAAAATTAAGCTTTGTTCATTTACTATTTGTACAGAGTGGACCCCATTTATGTAATTTTGGTCTATTTTTCCCAATTTTTCCCATTTTAGTAGTAATAATTTATTTTTCTCTTCTTAATTTCAGCCTTTTTCTTAAAATGCACTAAATAAATCTAAAAACTATAAAAAAAACTCTATATCTCCATTTTTTTAAAAACAAGTTGTTGGAAGTAGTCGGATACATTAATTTAATTGTTGAAAAATCCTGGAGAGCACGTGCACTAATGGCATAAGTGCTATTGCTTATGTGGCCTTTGTAAAATAAATAAAATAAATATTTTTTGATATATATAAAGTTATAGTACAAACTTCATATACATTTACACAGAACAGTAAACTATATAAAAAATAATAAATCAATCCAACAAAAAATTTCTGCATTTTTTCAAATTTACATTCAAGTTTAAGAATAATATTTGCATTCAAATTTTCAACGATTTATTACTTACTTTTGAGATTACTGATGCTGCTTTAGGAAATTTCCATTTAAGTGTCATTCCTGCAATTACAGGTGACGTAACGCTGATCAGAGATAATGCCATTTTTTGATAAGGAATCACCAAATTTTCGGAATTGAAGGACCTTCCGTAAAGCCATATGTTAGCTGGCATCATGCACAGAGCCATCACCGTAGAAGCACAAGTCATCGCGACGCTAATTGGGCATAAGTGTAAAATTTATTTAAAAAAATTTCGTACTGTTTTCAAACAATTGCAAATAAATCAACATGAATATTTTTGAAATATAATTAAAGATTTTAAGAAATATATTGTATAATCCATTTCATTATACAAGTTGCTTGGATTTTATAGAGGAGATCAAATAAATAAATTCATTATACATTGCATTCAATGTTTAATTCTATAGATCAAACTTTAAGTATCTCAGAATCACATTGTACCTTAAATACAACTTTAAATGTAAGAATTAAAAAGCTACATTAATTAGTAATTCATATTTTACGATTTTGATTTTTCATTAGTACATACCAAATATGCTCAGCTCACTGTTTTTTTCTTTTATTTCCCCTGACGTCATTATGAATTGAACAATCAACTTTAAAAACTGGAAATCGGGAAGAATTTGATGTATTTGTAGGTTGAAGAATCAAACCAGGAAAAGGGATACAACACTTAGTCTTCCTTCAAATAAACTTTAGAAGAGCATTACACAAAATTTTGTGAGACCGCTTTGAATGTATTCTTCCAGAGACATAATTTTTTTGTATTTTTTGGTTTCTTTTATGCTAGTTTTTAAAAGGAAACAATTCAAAATTCTGCACAACAGGACTCCTAAGACTTGGGGATATTTATACTTTTCGAAAGTTTTCTCGTAGAAATTTTAAAAGATTCCATTAAATTTTAAGAAATATCAGGTAAACTAATAATAATATATCCATATCGGGACAATTCGAATTTTAAAAATTAAATTTTTAACGGTTTTATCTTGTTTTTTTAAATCATATTTCCTTAGTAAGGTTGTCTCAACCAACATTTTTGAAATTTCGTCATGCTTTGAGAAATACAAAGAACAATCTCAAATATTGTGACTTTTATACGTTTTGAAAAGATTTTAATTCTCAAACAAAAAATAATATTAGATTTTCTCCAATCAAAAAGAGTGCTTGAGAAGTACTCGTATTATTTTGACATAACTCTATTTCATGATATTAAAACTGAGCATCAGCTTATAAATATAATATCACTATTTGACCAATGCTAATCTTTTGAAGTAATACGTCAAGTGCAGCTAGTTCAAATAACACGACTTTCATTGATGAACAAATAAATAAAAATGGTTTAAGCTAGTTGATATTTAACAAGACAATCTTCTTTAAATATGCATAACCTTCAGAAGCGGTTTCAAAGCCAACTACTGCAAATAAATGAAAACGCACTGAGAGGTACTTTCTATGTTTATTATAAAAGAAAAAAAAATAACCTCAATAGCTTTTGTTTTCCTCAACAGCATAAAATCTTCTGAATACTTATAAATTGTTGATAAAATATAATTTTAAGGAAAATTCAATTTGATACTCTAATATTATTTGATGTATCGTTATATTTTCCAATAGTATTTGACTGTAATTTTTCCATGCAAATTTCCTTAATTGTGTCCTTGATTATAATATTATAACTATTAGTTTATAATATTATATAACTATTAGTTTATAATATTATAACACTATTAGTTAATAATATTATAGCTACAATTTTATAATATTATATATAACTATTAATTTATAAAAAATATTATAACTATTAGTTTATAATATTATAACTGTTAGTTATAACTATGTTTACCCCCTTTTCCTTTTAAATGCATTGTTAAACGTTTGATATCTTTGATGTGCGTTTAAAAAAACATTTTCCTCCAAATAACTAAATTTTGATCCTATACTACGATATTACAATAATTTTTCTAGATTAGCCTTTATTTAAAAGTGAGTTCGATATACTGATTAAGTAAATTTATCATAGATATTCATTAGATAAAATAAAATATTTAAAATTAAAAGTAAAAAATGATAATATTCATTAGAATGGGATTATGACAAATCTTTTGGAACTTTCCAAAAGGTTATCATTTAGAGTACAAGAATCATTAAATCAGATATTGATTCATCAGCTTCCCAGTGAATTTAATTAAAGAAGATAAACTTTTTATATTTTCAAATGTTAGGCATTTTGTAGCTGTTTATTAATTATCTCTCTCTCTCTATGGACAAAATTTGTAATAAGTATATCAGTTTTTCTGAGAAATTAATTTTGTTTCTGCCTTTATAATTAATTCAAATATTATCGACTATTTACTCACTATTATTTAGAACAAGGAATCTAAGCACCTGCCATATATTTAGAAATTTGGTTGATGGATACTTGCCGTATATTCCCGAATATAAGCCTATCCGTGTATATGCCGAAAGTGCAATTTTTCTTCAAAAAGTTACCCAAAATTCAAAAACTGTATATAAGCTTAGTAAAAAAATATCCTGTAATTTTAAAAAGTGTCACCAGGAGGGCAAAATGGATGGAATATTTTCCAATAGAATTGCTGTAAAGTAAAACGCCAGACGCCAACGATCATAGTTTTATTTCTATTAGGCTATTCAGAAGCTAACATGCTATGTTTCTATTCATTTTTAATCTAGTACACGAGGGGTGTCAAAATCGCGGCCCACAATGTACATTTTTGTGACCCGGGCAATATATTGGCCGGACCGCAATTATTTATAAATAAAATAACAAGCAAACGCAGAGAAAAAACAAAAGATGGGTAGAATTCTCTAAATACTTTTTATACTCTTTTTTTGCTGTTATTAAATAATTTATTTCGAATATTATTAAATAATTTATTTCGAATATTATTAAATAATTTATTTCGAATATACTTTTTTTTAACATTAAGCCCTTAAGCGGTTTGCCCGTACAACGTACGGGATACCGAAAGTTAGTCGCAACTGATTTGCCCGTACGCTGTACGGGCACTGATATTTTCTTTCTTTGATTTGCGCTTATTTTTAATTCTTATGGTGTATTATTTAGCGCTAGTATTTTGAAAAAGTGATGCAATTTCTCTATGGTAATGATATACTTTTCGTCCGTTATTTTTTTATGATGAAAGTGGAAATTAGTATATTGTTTAGTTATAAAAAATAAAAATAAAAAAATGTGCCCTTTTTTGAAGCATTTTGGGTAAAAAAAATGAACACTTAAGGGGTTAGGACAGTGTTTCTCAAAGTGTGGGGCGCTCCCCCTGGGGGCGCGATGATCCTACAAGAAGGCCTGAGCATATCGAAAATTTAAAGATTTTTTAAAAAAAAAATAACCGGAAAGAGAAGTAAAACAAAATGCTTTCTTCCATAATAAAAAAAATACAACACTGACATAATTTATGTTTATTACCTGGCTTTTTTCCGTCATCAAATAACTATCTTTGATCCCAAAACCAAATTAAAGAAAAAAAACATTTTGTTTTATTTGCTATATTTCCTGAATGAGAGATTTTTTTATTACGTTTTAACATAAAATATTACTCGTTAAAACAAAAAACAAAACTCAGACACTGAGAAAAATTCTAAGATAAAAAATTCATCACTGTAATTATTATTGAAATACTGTACATTAGTTGTAGAAAAAAAAAGGAAGACATGATTCACTTTTCAGCCAGGCTGCATAATACATTTGCTGATCATTTGATTGACCTTCAAATTTACTGGTATGGTTAGTTCTACATTAGTTCCGTCCCACCTTTTATGTGTTTGTTTTTCGCTTAGGGAAATTGTAAATAATAAAGAGTCTTACGATATTTGGAAAAGAATTGAGATTGATTTGAAGAGGATTATTTGGCCAAGATTTATGTTTTTATGAGTATTCTCACAAACATATAAAGCATAGTGAAAAACGTCATAATCCTTTTTAGATCATCCGTATTTTTTCTGGATACACTTTTAACCCGGGAGCGGTGGCGAGGAATATGTTATCTCTATTGAAGGAAGTTGAAAGAATGCATATTATCCATGATTGAGAAACGCGATGAACATGAAACGAAAAGAAAATTTTCAAATGCTTCCTAAAGTACTCCATCAACTTAAAATATGAAGCCATAAGTGTACCACAGGTTTCAGTACGCCTTGCCAAAAAGACACAAGAAAGAAAAAGTTCAACTTGCTATTATTTGTTGATCACCAAAGGTGCAACGAGTTCGAGCCCAGTACCACTAAAGTCCCACCGTGTAGGGGAGATTGATTGATTGATTGAATATTAACGTCGCACTGTTCAGCTACACGAGGGCTTTTGGCGACGGACCACGTAATTTTGAACCATGGTCAAGTGACGTGGACGACACCTGAGCACCGTGTAGGGGAGAGATGCACGTTAAATCTATCGAGAGCTCAAACGTCCTCTTGTTGGAGTGATGTGGAAGTTAACAGGGGCCACACAGCTTAAGTGTGGTCCTCTTCACTTGACCATGGCTCAAAATTACGAGGTCCGTCTCCAAAAGCCCTCGTGTAGCTGAACAGTGCGACGTTAATATTCACTCACTCGATCATGAAAACTCATTAAAACTACAATAACTTGAACAAAATATGACAGCTTTGCCAGAAAATAACATTTCTGTAATATTAGTGAAAAGTGTCTCTGATTTGCGTCCTTTGTTAAGGTCTTGCACTTTTGAATAATTTTAGTTCAGATTTATTGGATTTTTTCTCAAATCATCAAAGAAAAATTGAATAGTCCTTGAAATCCGAGAGATAAGTATACTTTCTCTTAATTAAATTATCCACTGGAATTCCGATTTGTATTGTGTACAGTAAAAATAATTATAAACAAATGATTGGGGTGACTGAGTCTCCCCGCACTGCCATTAGCGTTAGTATCGAGTGCACGCCTGCTCCCGGGTTAAAACATTTTGAAGTCTTCTCGCTTTAAATATTAAAAAGTAACACAATTATTCTTCATCGGAATTTTATATTCTTTTTCATTATTTAACATGAATTCTAAATGCTTATTCGGTGAGGTTTAAAATTACAGTTCTTTTAAACAGTTATTTACAATTATAGCATTTATCTAAAAAAATCCTTTTACATTTCTGTATACAATATCGTGCACGCAGTTTTACTCTCCTTACAGTTCAGCTATTATATCAAGAATAATGTTTTATTTTTTAAAAAAAGTAACTCGTGCGAACAGCCGGTGTTTCAGTCAGTATACGTTTAATGTATCAGTACTGAAGAAGGTATTTTATAAATAATTACTTAACACTAAATTAAGAACAAGTTTAATAATTATTAGGGACTTCCATAGGCTTGTCTTGTAGAGAAAAGTTTTTCAAAGGAAGGTTTATAATATCAGAAATTGACACTCCGAGTTATTTTTCTATATTTAGCTGAGATCTATATTTTGTCTTCAAAGCAGCCACCGCAGAAAATCCGGTTTAACATAGGTAGGATGTTGAAAATGGTAATAGTATACGAAATGCTTTTGTTTTCAGTACAGAAAATTCATCATCCACCTCTACCCAAAACTCAAAGAGTGATTTATTACAAAATTGCCTTTTAATTTTTCACTGGATGTGAAATCTATGAAGATTTCTTTGGAAGTTGAGAGCCCTTCTGGAGTGTCTTGAAATAGATCCCTAATCCATTCGTAACTTGCTACCAAGTTGTCCTCATCCAGAAAATACTTTTTAAAATTCTTTGCCAACATTGCTAAATGATTTTACATGGTTTTAAAAACAACTTTCACATGTTGTTCTTCAGATTTGTAAGTTTTAACACATAACGAGCTGGGGCTTTCCCCCCATCATTTACTTCAGTAGTGGTAAATCCAAAATATAAGTATTTTTGAGAATATTGCCTTGATTTAATTTTCGGAACCATGCTCATCTGTGTACTTGTTGATCCTTTATTATCGTCGAATGTTTGCTTACGACTTAAAAATAAATGTATGATTTTGTTTTAATCTACTGCCATAAATACTTAATTACCGTGAATTACAATTAACGCGCAAATTAAAAATGTACGTTCAAGATAGACTCGGTAGCTATAGAAGTATTGAGTCGACTAAAACTGACTAGAATTGTACGAGGAAAAGCATTTTTACATGTTTTGCGTAGACGTCCGATAAGTTGCCCAGACTCACGCAAACGTACCCGATAATGCCAGATGTGATGGATATGATAGCTAGCCTATTTTTCTAAGACTAGAATATTTTTCTAATGACATTTGTACTTTAAGAAATGGATGCTGAAGGAAATAAATCTTTAATTAAATATATCATTTTGCGATCTGTTCCAATTTAAAAATTAGAGAAAGAAAAATAACATAATAATAAGTAAGTAATGTTATATTTTAAGTAATTTTCTTAAAATATATACTACTTAAAAGTTACATAGACAAAATTTAATATATTTAACGTATTAATTTGTTCTGTTTATAATTAAGATCGTATTGTGACTTTAGCGTCTCTCTCTCAAAGTGCATTTTTATTGCAGTAAATACATTATTGTTGTACAGGGGGAGACAAAATTATGATTGAAAATTGGGTCGCCAGTATTGAAAGTTTGAGAAACACTGGGTTAGGAACATGCGGCCCTCAACTTAATATAAAATAGAACTTGTGGCCCGTAATATCATAGAGTTTTACATGCATGTTGTGCAATTTGTGCTAGTGATACTTCCTGTGCAGTAATTTTTTTTGTTCGGAAAATGAGCGGGAAGATTAATTCGTATACGGTACGTGATCGTTGCATGTTTAATACACATAAGGATAAATTCGCAGCATGATGATCATAGGCATTCGGATATCCCAATGAGGGAATGTAAACTTTACATACTATTTGAAAACTCAGATTCAGATACTGATTGAAGGAATTATGTGACTCCTTTTTTGAACACAAATCATCAGTTCAATACAACCAAAAAGTTAAAAAATCAAATCGCTTACACATGGCTAACAGAAAATGTTAAAAAATAAACCATTTTTCTCAAATTGCGTTTTTTCCCGAGATTAGCGGATTCGTACATAAGTCGACCCCCTTTTTTTAACTTTAAAAAGTTCCAAGAATTCTTGGTTTATACACGGATATTAACTATTAATTGACGCATGTTATTAATTATTTGATTAAATTATATCGTTTTCAAAACTACCTTTTTAAATAAATGTTATCTTTTATATTAATATAAGAGCTTTAAAATAATTTTTCTTCTTCTAAAAAGGAACCGATTTTGGTAAAATGTTAGACACATTTCGAAGAAATCAAAAAGAAACCGAATTCACTTTGATAAGTGATTCAATAAAAAGTGGCTCAAGTGTAGTATGGGGAGGGGCTTTGATTTGGCGATTTTTCTTCGAATTTTGCGATCTTTATCTAGTGAGCGATATCTATCTGGTGAGATAATGGATTCATCCTGGCAGACCGTATAATTTGGTAACCCATGATTTTTGATTTGTGGTCTTATACAGATAAGGTAACATTTTCTTTTTAATTAATTGCTATTGATTATTTAAATAATTTACAGAGGTTTTTAAAGAGGCAAGCGATTTTCAAATTAATAATTCCATCGTTTGTTTTTTAATTTTCATTTTGCATTTAAATTTTGTCCGTGAAGGATTTTTTAAATTTTTGTGTGCAATTTTTAACTATTCGAATTTCCTGCTTTTAGTTTATTACTTTCACTTATCCTGACGAGTATGTCTAAAAGGTATGATTTTTTTTTGTGGTTTATTTATTTATTTTATTTTATTTTTTTATGATTTGGAATGAAAGGGGAAATTGTTTGTAATACAGTGGTACATGAAAAACGGATTGATTGCTGCAAATGCTGAATGTTCGGCTTACAAGAAAGCTATCTGTTTGTTTCAAAAGGTTACGAGTAATGGATATACATCGGAATGTCGAAAGAAGTAAGCGATTGCGTATTGTATCAAAAGATCTGCAAGGAGGAATAGCTATTCGAAGAAAGTAAGCTCAGTATGCTTGAGATTCTGATATTGATGAATATGTGGATGTAAAAAACGAGCCACGAATTCCTTTCTTTCGAGCTTAATGTTTCGAAAAAAATAGTCATGAATTGGATGAATTTTTGAATGGTATGTATGGAAATGTGTGTGAAAAAAATTTACTCTCCTTTAGAACTTTACTGAGCGCAGGTAAGCCTTTTTCTGTAATATTCTAATTTACGATTTCCTTTTACTTAATAAAAAAATATAATTTCTATTTGTATGCATTACTGATAGCTTTATACATATTTTTTTGTTTCACATTAATATTTCTTTACTTTTACTGCAAAATTACAACTTGTAAATTCTTGGAACACCTACTGCTAAATTATGTAGGCTAATTATCGAATCCGGTCACCCAAAACACCTACTGCTAAATTAAGTTGCTTGGCGAACGCTTTTGGTCGCTAAAGGAAATTGATTTCAACAAGCCCCCACCCACTCCTTCTATACTACACTTTAACCATAAAGAGTTTACATTTTCTTTTACCTTAAAGATAAATCTCCTTCGCAAAAATAGGTAAATGTATTTGACAGGACACCACCAGGACAACAAGATATGATGAGGACTCCTGTTGCATGCAAGCAAGTAATATCAGACGCTGTCAGTATCAGATAGCCTGACAGTGGAACGATCACAAATTGACTAATTATCCCTATACAAAGTCCTATAGGTCGTTTGACATGTTGCCAGAGCTATAAATTAAATACATAAACATGTAATTAATTGAAGTTTCTCAAGAAAAAAAACCCTAAAAATATTTGAAATAAAACTAGAAAACAAAGAAACGTACATATTTCGAAAAATTCTCATTTAAAATACAGTTTCTGCGCTAATATATTTATATTTTTTTAAAAAAATATTTATTATATAAATTTTAACTCATAACTTTAATTTCGAACTTTTTTCAGGTAAAAAACATAATTCAAGCTTGTAAATGTTGTATTTTTTAAAAATCCCTAAGATAAGGAACTATTTTTCAGAAGATAAAATTTACATAGTTCAAAAACAAAAAAAAAAAGAGCGTGGTTGTTGTACTACTGACTTATACCAACTTATTAAAATGATATAGTTTTTTTGAAAACTTAACTATTTAAAATGCTAAACATATTAGTATTTATGACGTATTTTACATACAAGAAAAGTCATTTAGTATTTGGAACTATTATCAAAATATGTAAATTGCTTAAAAATAAAAAGAATGTTTTTTCAGGTTTCTAAATTAAAATATATATGTAGGTAAAGTGATAGATAAAATTTCAAATTTTAAAAGAAAAGAGAGAGAGAGTTGAGTTGAAGCTATATTTAATTTTTGTGTGTGTCAGAAGATAAATGTTATCAAATTAAATAGCCTGTTGACAAAAAAAACCCACCAATGACAAGCTCTATTAATAATTATTCTTTACAATATTTTTAAATTTTAAGTTTGATATAGTATTTTTATTACATTTTAATAGAGGAATTAAAATATTCATTAGAAACAATTTTAATTTTGATATTTATTTCAATGACCATGTTAATCTTAAATTTGAAATTAAAAACAATAATAAGTACAATGCATTTTTTTGGCATTGTTCAGTTATGCTTCGCTCTTCATTGCAAATGTTTTTTTGAGTATTTCGCTTTTTACTTCGTAAACTTTTTCAAATGGTGCAGGATTAAAAATTATTCTTCATTATACCATTAAATATTATGTTATTTGTATAATACTAAAATCTCCATTATGTTAAGAATTTAATAAAGCTGCTGACAATAAAGTTTGGTTAATGAAGTCAGAATGGCCAATCTGGAAACACTGGCGAAACAAAACTCTGCACATGCGTAGCAGCAGGTATTGACTATCTGCCCCCACCATTATAAAGTTAAGCGTCGTATGTGTTCCGTGTAAGGCTTGTTTTACAAAGTGCTTGTTTCGTGCATTAGATCTTAACTCAGAACAGGCAAATGAACGAACAAAAGCTCAATTTAAAGTTTTGTTTTAAGCTTGGAAAGACACCGAAAGAAAAAAATACTGGTATGTGTTTATGAAGATCAAACAATGTCCATGAAGTGTGTGTGCAAGTGGTTTGCCCATTTTTAAGAGAGCCGGGAAAGTCTTTCTGACAACCCAGTAGCGGAAGACAGACGACCTCCGCCTGTAACGAAAAAATTACGCATCGAAACGATGCTCATCCCCTTTTTTGATAGTCAAATCATTATCCACAAGGAATTTTTACCTGAGAGAACGAAGATGAATACTGTAAGTTAACTGAAATTTTCACCTATTTCATGAAACGTCTACGCAGGGTACGACCCCAGTACACACAATAAGGTTCATGATTTTTGTTCACGACAATGCTCTCTCTCACACAGCAAATATCGTCAAACAGCTCGTGGTAAAAAAGGGTGTCAGTGCAAAGTGAACATCCACCATACTCGCCAGATCTCAATCTTCCAGACTTCTTCCTATTCTTACGACTCAAAATCGCTTTGAAAGGAAAGAGATTTGGCGATACTCCTGACATCCAACGAAACATGCCGAAGCTTTTGAATTCCATCCCAAAAGAAGATTTCTTACAAAGTCTCAAAGACGTGTATAACAGATATCAGTGGTGCATAGTTATAGGAGGTGACTATTTCGAAGGATTAATATTTCATCTACGTTAATGTTACAGAACTTTATTGTCAGAGATGGAAGATAAACAATATAAAGAGAATATATCTTATAACATTTTTTAAAGTTTTATTTGATCTAAATTCTCAATAAGTGTTCAAAATCTGTATAAAAAATCTTACACTTCTCCAGGTAATTTCACATCCCATCGCTAGCATAATGACCACAAGGATTATCACCATTAAATAATCTAATACAGGCTTTATATCTTTGTTCCAGGATCCCCCAATGATTGTCGTACTGCTGTTACAGGAATTGGATGGAAAATTCTCACCATGAGTGAATAACAAACAATTTTTTTCTGAGTCTTCTAAGGTGAAATTAACTTTATTTCTTTTGTTATCCATTTCAGTGTAGAAAGTATTTTTCAAAAGCTGCTTTATATGAAGCAGTATTCACTGTTAGGTGATGGAATTAATCACGCAAAAGATCTCTGGAAAGCAAAGAGGTAAAAAGGATTAGGAAAAATGATATGTATCAAAATTTAACTTTAAAAGTATAGTTTACTATTTCTTTTTATTCGAAATATTTCTTAATGTATTAATTCTAAGAGAGAGAGAGAGAGAGAGAGAGAGTTCACAGGAATACCTTAATTACTCTATTTTTATTGCGTTTGTCTCAGTTATTCCAAATTTATAAATCGAAAAATATTGCCTTAAATTTCCAACTTTCTTATATTCTGTTGAATTAACTCTTTTTTATTTTTTTATAGTCATCCACTGGGAAATATATAATATTATACTTGTTATTCATCTATTGTTAGAATATTATATAAGTTGCTTCAATTGAAAAAAGCTCTATGATATCTTTTCTGTCTTGTAACGCTAAACTTACCGCCATTTTATACATACCTTTTTTCATAGATGGCGGTTAAATGACCTACATAAATAATATAAATAATACAACTATAAATAATATAAATAATACTCCAATAAAAATAATACAGAATTTATTATGGGCAATAAAACGCAAAATAATTGCTATGCAATAATTAGAAACTTGTATATTATTTATTGGATTTTAGAAGGAATAAAAAATGAAAAATTGCATTATTTCCGTAGTTTGCGTTGATATCGTTTTTTAAATTAAAATAAATTCATTCGTCGTCTTAGTTTTTACAATTTTTGCAAAATGCACTCCTTAATTTGTTCTTCATAATATTGCATTTCTTATTTTCCTTTGGCCCGAATATTTCGCGGAAAAAAGTTCGAAGCTGGAATCATTCAGATTCAGAATCTTTTTGAATTTTTTGCCAAACAGTTCCCTCAATTGAAATTTCAATGTTTTAATTGTTTTCTTCACGTTCGTGTGTAGAACTAGAGAACAATTTCATTCTTTTTTCGTCTACTGCGCGTATTCGCAGCCATTTGTGCAATTTTGTAATACCGGTGTTCACAAGTTTAAATACTGTTTTTTTGGTATTTACTGGAAATTTTAAAATTGTCTCCACTATATGTTCAGGGACGCCTAAGATAGCAAAATAGTATATGTTTTTATGTCTCCCTATTGGGCGAAATTACTTAAACCGTGAATAAAAAGTTGCGTCGTACAATCAAGAGAAATGATAAAATATGTGAATCATCCAAGGAGGCGGACCAAAACTATTCTATTACAGCTCAAAGCGAAACTGCATACGCACATGACTCGTAGTCTGATATTCGTATTTGTGAAAACAATGCTGTAGTTGTGAAGAAAGTGCGTAATATATTTCGATATTTTTTTAATTCGTGAGTTTGTTATTCACATTAATTTTGTATATCATAGTTTAGGGTTCAAAATATTTCTAAGATTTATTATTTACATGCTCATAAATAATAAGTCATAATAATAAATAAGAATAACTTTAAAGAACATGAGAAATCAGTTGATAATTCTTCGGTTTGTTTTCATTATTTATATGATGAAAACCACAGACTGTGAAAAGTTATTTTTACACCTTTCGTGATTTAAATAAATAAGATGTTCTTTTACTTTTTTGTGATTCCTTATATACTGTTAAAATGTATAATACACATTATTTTTGTGATATTTACCATCTCTATAATAAAACTGGATAATAAAACAAAGAATCACCTGTGTTTTCTTTCTTTTTCTAAAATTTCTACTACCGGTATTAAAAAGTTCTAAAAATACCGAATACCGGTATTGAATCTTTAGTCAGATATTGCAATCTCTAGTGTACAATATAAATCATATATATATATATATATATATATATATATATATATATATATATATATATATATATATATATATATACAGAGTGCTTTTTCCCCAGGTATAGAAGTTTAAGTTGGCATTACTTTCCAAGATGGCGACCGATTTAACAGCTGTCAAGTGATTTATTCTCAGTTTGGTTTGGCAATTCATCATGAATAGACTCACGCCTGAACAACGCTGTCAAATTGTGCAATTTTATTTCGAAAATAATGGTCGATTTTCATAAGCGAATTTTGTTTAGCGATGAAGCGCACTTCTGGTTGAATGGCTACGTCAACAAACAAAACTGCCGCATTTGGAGTGAAGCTAATCCACAAGTGTATGTCGAAACACAGTTACATCCAGAAAAACTGACTGTTTGGTGCGCTTTATGGGCTGGTGGAATCCTTCTTCAAAAACGATGAAGGCCACAACGTTACAGTCAATGGTGATCGGTATAGAGCCATGATTACTAACTTTTTCATTCCTGAATTGAACAATCATGATGTCCAGGAGCTGTGGTTCCAACAAGACGGCGCAACATGTCACACAGCTCGTGCCACAATCGATTTATTGAAAGACACGTTTGGTGACCGCCTAATTTCACGTTTTGGACCTGTGAATTGGCCTCCAAGATCTTGTGATTTAACACCGCTAGACTATTTTCTGTGGAACTATGTAAAGTCATTGGTCTATGCGGATAAGCCACAAACGCTTGACCATTTGGAAGACAACATTCGCCGTGTTATTGCCGATATACGGCCACAAATGTCGGAAAAAGTCATCGAAAATTGGACGTCCAGATTGGACTACATCCGAGCCAGCCGTGGCAGTCATATGCCAGAAATCATATTTAAAATGTAATGCCACAAGATTATCTTTCGAAAAAAAATTCTTGTCAATCGAATAATACATCGTTGTTTTATTGCAATTTAAAGTTCTATACCTCTAAAAAAACACCCTTTATATAGATATATATACCATCCTTACTCTTAGAATTTCCTTCTTTATCTATTTCATAACATACAACTCGCTTATATTATTTATTTCTTCCTACAATTTCCTTTAAATTGACATTTTAGAGGTAAAATTTGAGTTTGTGTTTGAAGAATTCTTTAAAAATAAGTTACAAAAATACTACTAAGCTAGCTCTCTATTTTTATTTATTAATTACTTCAAGTTTATACTGTTATTATTGCATATAAACTAACCACGTTGTATATATTTGCAGTTATCTTTATTTTGCCTCATGAGGTACCATCAGTTGGCGCTTTGTACCTAGCATAAAACAAATTGCTTGTAAGCACATAGAATAAATGGTACATAAACTCTATTGAATGACATTATCTTGGATAATTGGAATTTTGAGATTTCAATGCAGATAATTTTATAAAATTTCCTGTATTTTATAGAGGTCGAAAGACTGTTCATGGTTGATAGTTACATACAATTCCATGCAACATAAGTGCATACGATTATCAGGGAAAATGAAAGAAAAAGTGAGATAGAGATATCGAAAAATTATGTAGCTATATAATATAACAAGTATTATAAAAAATATGTCAATTCCTACATAGGTCAACAAAGAAAGTATTTATTTTAGTTACTTTTTATTAAATAGTTACAATTAGTATAAATATGTATATACATATGGCAGAATCACAATATTAAGTGGCAAAATAGAAAGCGACTTTCCTTGTGCAATTTTTTTACTTTCCTTTCTATAGAGTGTGTGTGTGAGTGTTGGACTATTTTTTTATTTGCTATTTATTCCCTAATTAAATTTATTTATTTTAATAAAATAGTATAGTAAAAAAGAAATCACATTCACAGAAATTAGGCCATCCCATGTTGGATTCGAACCCACGACCTTTGGATTAGAGGTCCAACGCGCTATCCATTGACCTACCGAAACAAGACGAATGATTCTCTTTTCTGTATATGCTTTGGACTATTATTTGATTGTTACTATTTATTCATTTTTAATTTAATTAATGAATTAATATGTGAAAAACTGTATTAACATCAAGTGTCATCCACTACAAGTTAAAAAAAATGTATTTGAACTTGAATGAATGAATAGAAAGTATTTTATTAACGATTGAAAATTTGAATAATATATATATATATATATATATATATATATATATATATATATATATATATATATATATATATATATATATATATATATATATATATAAGTGTATTAAATCTTTGCATAGCTTTGACTTCGAAGACTTATTCAACTCTATTGATATAGAGGATATGATTTTAGTACTTAGAAATGTCTATATTAAATATTCATTAAATAATTTGATAAATTATGATAAATTTAATACTATTATACAATGTGTTTTGAAAGCAAATTACATATTTCATAATAACTATTATTATCAACAAATAAATGGTCTGCCACAAGGTGGCCCAGCAAGTAATAGTCTGGCTAATATTTATTTACACTATTACGAGAATGAAAAAATTGATACAGACTCTTGTTACTTTTTCAGATACATCGGTGATTAAATTATTTTCAGCAATAAAGTTGACTTTACTCCTAATTTAATGTATTATCCACTCTACTTGAATTTAATAAAAACCAATTGCAATTTAGAGTCAGCAAATTTCATAGATCTCCAATTAGAAGTTGAAAATAATATGCTAAAAAGTAATATTTTTGATAAAAGAGACTCTTTTGATTTTGATGTTATAAAAATGCCATATTGGAATAGTTCCCTTCACATTTCAATGTTTAGAAATATTATTCTAAATTATATAAAAAGAAATAAAGATTTAGTACCTGAAGAAGTTTTAAAAGTTAATAATTATAAAAAGTTCTTTCAAAGTTGCTTAGACTATAATTATCCTGCTAATTTTATATATAAATATATGTTTTCAAAATTATAGCTATTTAATTATTATTATTTAATATATTCAGTTCCATTTAGTTTATAGTATATTATTCTTAATTTTCTTATAATAAATTTAGTTACTAAAATATATATATAGATGGCGCCATTATTTTTAGTTATGCTGTTTTTTTGTGTTTGGCGTTAGTATGCTATTAGAATCGGAATACATCGGGTAAGATTTTAGTTTTTTCGCACATTTTTATTTTTATTACTTATGGTCATAAGCATTATTAACCTCTATTGCAATTATTTTTGTTTATACATATTTATATTTGTCTATTTCGTCCGGATTCCTATAGTAATTTAATTTTCCAATTCTTATTCTATTGATGTTATATTCACCCACGTGGGTTTTTGGGCCTTTGCCTTGGTTTATCTCCTATGCTATTATGTCGAAAGTTTCCGCTGAAGGGGAAGGTTGAGATCTCGCAAAACACTGTTTAACCCTGTTTCACTGTCCTAAACCAGTGACAGCTCGGGAAACCATAATAGTTTTTTCCACTCTAGCTATATTTCTCTTTTTTTGGTTTGTAATGGTTCCATGTTCTTGGTTCTTTCGGTTTGTTCTTAAGATGTTTTAGGATTTATTAGTCTTCTTTTTTTTAATTTATTTACTTTATATATATATATATATATATATATATATATATATATATATATATATAGTAGGGAATGTGAAAAAAGTAGTGGAGTAAATTCAAGAAAAATGAAAACCTGGAATTTAAAAATTTAGACTAAAGTTTTAAAAGCGGTAATTTGGCCTCTCTGGTAGGTTTAATATTAAATGTGAAACACGTGCGACTTCTCCCACTTTCCGAACTGTGAATAACTTTGAAAACATACAATTTAGTCCGCTAAGTTTAATTGAAAAGCTGTGGATACACGTTCGCTAATACAAAACATTACTGAATCCTAGTCGTTTAAAGATAGTCATTGTAGAGACTGCTATTACATTCGGAGAAACTAGGGCTATTCACTACAAAATGACTTAAGCCAAACTGATTAGATGATTTTCGGAAATCATCTTTCCTAATTTGTAGCTTCCTATTCTGGAAACCAAATTAAACGATTTAGATTCCGTTGGTTCACATTCAGTATACCATTAAGATTCACCAGAAAATGACAATAGGATGAAAATACGTTTCAATTGTATAAGGTTGATAAATTGTTGTAGCTTTGAATTAGTATAAGGTCTTTTTTGGGGGGGCAAATTTATTCTCAAAATCTATTTTACAGAAATTGTAATAGAACCTTGAATTAAATTACTAACAATAAAAACATGTAGGAATAACATCTTTCTAAACGTCTCATATTCTATAAATGTTAATAGAAGCTGTTACACAATCTAGAGTAAATCGTGTGGTTTCTAAACAATATTAAAAGCGTACAAGGAATAATCTTCTAAGAACCCATTTCCTATCAAGAATACATTTTTTTATAAAATGTTAAAAAAAAACAGACCCTATTTTCTTTCAAAACTTTTATTAACATACTTAATCCTTCATGAAATACATTAAAAAGATTTATTAATATTTAAATATTTTTTATGTTTATTTAGCTTTAAAAACACAAACATAATATAATCTTTCAGAGAAATAGATCAAACAACTTAAATTATGTACATAGTTATGATAGTAACATCTTTTATTTATTTAAAACGCAGTATTCTTGAGCAATTAAAACGCCAGACTAAATAAATATTGAATGAAGGATTTTTATACATTTTTTTTTACACAAACAAGTGTAAACATGTGTGATTACTTAACTACCTACAATTCTTACTTAACTTCTCCTTTATTCTATTTGAGAATCCTGATTTCATACAATCAAAAATACTATTCCATTAATATTGAAGTTAGTTTTATTGTTTCAGAATATAAATGAATTTGTATAAATAGCGATTCAATTGTCTTAATTCACATTATAATACATTTTATTCTTTTGTTCCTTTTTATTCTCTCTGAGAATTTATTACATTTTGAAACTTTTAAACTACTTCTGAGAAATTATTTTGCATTGATATCTTTCGAACTCTTTGAGAATTTCTCAAAATTACTATTATGCAGCGTATCCTGAAGATTTGTTGACACTGAAAAAGTTATATTTTATTATTATTATTATTTTTAATATAATTTTCTTCGAATCATATTTAATACAATTATTTTAATAATCTCAATGCATCTTTTCAGCTTAATTTAAAATGCTTGTTTAAGGAATTCATCATAGAGGATAACTTTTGTTTGTTCTTAATGTTTCATAAAATTGCTGAGCATAATATAAGACATAAAATTTGATGTGGGGTTAATGAGAATGAAGACACACACACACACATTTCAAGAGCTTATTTGTTTCACACAAAATTTTAGTTACTTAAATGATCAAATAAACCTATTTTTATACAAAGTTTAATTTAAATTGGCTTAATTTTTCCTCAGCGCAATGATTGTTATGTCTTAAAGTTTATTTTTAATCTGACAAGGAGAGGGCACGACTAAGGAAATTCATTTGGGGTCGAGACTTGATCTAATAGTAGTCCTCCTTTAGGTTATTCAACCCTCAATGTAATTCCGCCGAATGGCCAGTCAATTCGGAGAAAAAAAGCCGTCGAAATTCATGTTTAGCTTTTATACAGTTAAATTTCAATTTCCTCCAACGATTTCGTAGCTTGGTTGATATTTCGTCTGCATACTATGCGTGAGGTCTGGGTTCGATTCATTGGTTATTTTTTTTCATTTCATTTAATTATTTTTAAAATCAAATAAACTTATTTATGAAAGGTTTATTAAATATTAAATGATATTTTAGGTAATTATTTTGTATTTTATAAAGTAAAAACAAATAAGTAATTTATTATTTAAAAATATTTAACATAATTTAATTAAAATAATTAATAATTAAAATTAATTAATAAGAATTATTTTTAAAATTATTGATTTATTATTAAAATTATTAATTTATGATTAAAATTATTATTAATTTATTATTAAAATTATTATTAAAATTATTATTAATTTATTATTATAATTATTATTAATTTATTATTAAAATTATTATTAATTTATTATTAAAATTATTATTAATTTATTATTAAAATTATTATTAATTTATTATTAAATTTATTATTGAAATAATTATTAATTTTTTAAAAATTATTTAAATAAACTTTTAAAAATTATTTACATTTAATTCGAAAGAACTTATTAAACGTTTTATAAAAATATAAAATAATTAAATTAATAATATATAAGAAAGACATATTTTTTATTATATTAGTTGTAAAATAATTAATTTAATAATAATATACTTTATAAATTATTTTATATTACATATAATATTTTATTTATAGTATATTTTATTTCACATTATAAAGCTATTTGAAACTAATTTTCATGCATAATATCATTTAATATTTATCTCATATATTTTATTATAAATATCATTTATAATGTAAAAATATATTTATAAAATTTAATATAAATATTTATACAGTTGTGTGCAGTATGTTTTTTATTTTATAAAATACAAAATAATTACATAAAATATCATTTAATGTTTAATAAACCTTTCACGAATAAGTTTATTTAATTTTAAAAATAAATAAATGATATGGAAAAAAAATTGACCGATGAATCGAATCCAGACCTCGCGCATAGTATGCAGACGATACATCAACCAAGCTACGAAATCGTTGGAGAAAATAAAATTGTAATTTAATTCTATTAAAGCTAAGCATGATTTCGAAGGCTTTTTTCTCCGAATTGACTGGCCATTCGGCGGAATTACATTGAGGGTTGAATAACCTAAAGGAGTACTACTATTAGATCAAGTCTCGACTCCAAATGAATTTCCTTTTAGTCGTACCCTCTCCTTGTGAGATTTTTTTCTTCTAATATTTCTAAAGTGTTTAATAATTCTAAAATAGAGTAAGCCATTTCCGGATGGAAACTGTGTGCGTTTTAAATTTTTCAATTATTAATAATTACTTATATGTAGTTTTAAATATTATTTTGTATTCAAAAATTTGAAATCAAATTATTTACATTAATGGTTCAATTTATCTTTAAAAATTTTCTTCAACAACATTGATTAAGGGGGCATATACCTTGCGAGAACAAAAATTGTTCGTTGTCATATACATGTTACGATTCATCATAAGTTAACAAATTTTGCTAATTTTGATCTGAATTTTATATATTATCTATAACAATGTATAAACTTTAAGAAAACTAGAGAAATTTTGTTCTTTAATAAATACAAAATTTTAAAAAAGAAGATAAATATATATACCAAATTGTAAAAAAAAATATTACTTACCTCCTGTTCCCGCAAGATAATTTTTAAATTATACACTTTAGAATCTCAATTTTTGCATTAAATTGAATTTAAATGTAACCTTTATTCTGTGTGTGTGTGTGTGTATACCACTTAATTGAAAAGTATCTTATATTTTTTTAATATTTTTAAAATTAAAAAATTCATAAAAAATATTTTTAAAAAAATTTCTATTTTTATACAGCTGCAAATAAAAATGTATTAAACCATAAAACATAATTATGGCATACAGAATTAATATCTATGACTAGAATATGCATGCCAATTTTTGTAGCTCTAGAGTAAAAACTTTTTTTTTTTTACAATCTTGCGGGAAAGTGTAAAAAATTGAAACTGAGAAAATCAAGTTTAAAGAATGACATTTCAATATTTCAAATAAAACTTAATACATAATATTTAAAATGATCCTGCTTCATATGTAGGACCTTCTAGTTCTTCAAAATGCTCATTTGTGACTTTTTTTCTCATTCTGCTAGCCCTACGGGCCTCTAATGTAAATGATTTTGATTTAATTTCGGCATTTTTTATGCGTGCATAATTGGCCGTAAAGGCAGAGGTAACAGTAAAATGTCCTATTTTAAAGTCAAGTGCTTTCATTATCTTTATACGTCCCGTCATTCCCTCATTAAACATCACTATAGCCTCATTTACTGCTATGTCTACAATATTTTTAGATGACCCACACACAGAAGTTTTGGGGCAGTACTTCCAAACAGTCGAGTTGAGCGACTCATTAGCGTTTTGTGTTTTACCCCCCACACATTTTTCAGCAATTTTGGTGCAGATAGTTCTGCTATTATAGGCTTTATTTCATCCATTACGGCAATTGGAACAATATTTTTATATTTGAATAAAGAAGCACTATTCGTAGCAACTGCCTTTTGATATTTGCACCACGAAGTATCACCAATTGGGCAGAAGTGATGCATAGGTTCCTCATCAGTGGACCTATAATGACAATAAATTGCCCATATGGCCTGACGCATATCACTAACGGAGCTATTATTCTGTCTAATAGCATTGCAATAATAGGTGGTAATTGTATCAATAAACTTATCAGTTAGACGATTTTTACCGCTGATACTCTTACCGTCTGATGATTTTTTGCCACGATTCATTGTTTTTAATTTTCGCAGTCTAGCACCCATACGCTTTTGTATGTGGCCAACACATTCAACTTTTTAGATAGAATATGGTGCTGTCCTTTGAAGCTCTGGGAAGGTTTTTGTGTCCCCATCGCCGATATACTTAATATATTTCGCATTTCGTTGTGGCACCGATCTTTGAAATATTTCCTTCATCCCGTCTACTTCCATTTTACTGGAAGAACCAATATGGTTCTTTACACAGTGTGGTTGATGTTTCAATTTCCACTCTTCATATGAATGTCCAGATTTTGGACCTCGCCATTTTTCACATCCTTTACAATATGAAGAGAGAACAGCAACATCAATCACTTTCTCTGTAACATCTCCAATGACACTACAAACACCAATACGGGAAGTGTGTCCACGTGTTTTCCACGTACCGTCACCACTGACACAGATTTCATTACTTCCAGAAGCTGATACTTCTTCTTTCGCAGCATTTTTCATGGAGTCGTCTGCTACTTCACGACTGGCCAAATTTATTTTTCGCATTATCCTTTCATATGACTTTTGTGATACTGGGGATGGCAAATCCATTACTGTGCAAAAATTCTTTATTCCACAAAAACCCAATCCTACTGTACGCATAGCATATAGGTTATTCGTGTATTAACTTCATAGTCCTTACTTGAAGCAATAACTGAGGAACTTTTAAAAGTGGTCAATGTACTGCATGAGTAGCATTCAACATAAAACTCAGATACCAATCCATACAAAATCTTTTCTTTCAGAACTGCTTTAGTATTGCAGTTAGGACATATTAAATATTTGGATAGTTCAGATAATAAAATATGAATGTTTATCATTCTATATCCATTAGATTGATTGGAATTTCTTACTTCCTTGTCAAGATAATTTTCTTTGCACAATTTCTTAGCTGAAGCAGATATGCAGTAAACAGCAAGCGTATCTGATACTTTTCAAGTGTATTGATTCGCATGAAAACGCTTTCGTTTTCGGCGATAGTCACTGCCTCTAGGTTGAGCTTTACTAGACATTTTTTACTAATTAAAAAGATGCAAAAAAAACTTCAATCAACAAAAATTTAAAAAGCTTACGAATTACGAGAATAACGAGACAACACTCAATAAAGCAGTAGCAAACAGTATGAAATACAAATGTAAACAAGCAATACTTCGAACTAGGGCAGTGTTGAGTTGCAAACTTCCTTCTCTCATTAAAAATAGATAAAATTAAAAATTAGCAACAACTGGGGAGAAAATAATTTCAATAACACCATCGATTTCAAAACCGAAACTAACGAACATGGTTTGTTTACATTGGATTTAAATGGACAATCCAGTGCTGACGTTTGACATTTTTTGTTGCTATTAGCGTACTTTTGGTCCGATTTTGACGCGGTTTGTTTTAAAATGCTCCTAATAGTCTGTATTAATTTTTAAAAATATTTTTTAAAAATTGATTTTTTTGCCGTTTAAAGGTACTATGCCCTCTTAATATCCTAAAAATTTTATTTTTCAATAAAATTTTTAAATTCTATAAAATTATTGCGCATTGAAGAGCAGTACTACTACTTCGAAGATCGGTTTAGAACAGGGACCAACAACCTTTTAGTTGTGGTGTGCCAAATCAATCTACCAATATGATTCAGCATGCCACATTGTACGCCATTTTCGGGACACTCGATTCCCGCGATAGTGCATGCGGAGCTAGAGAATAGAAGTCAGTAATATAAATTTACTGCTTTTTTACGTATTAATTTTGCATCATTTAAAGATATTTCTTTACATAAAAATAAACATAAGATATAACTATTTCTTCAAAAAAAAAATAATAAATAAAATTGTATATTTGAAAATTGTTATGTATTTTTAAACATTTATTAAAATAAGAAATATAGACAAAGTAAAATATAAGTATTCCCCTTCGTTATAGATGAAAAGATACTTTAATGCTAACCTAGTGCTTGCACCACTCTACTTTATATCGTAAAATCAGTGGTATAATTTGGACTTTCAATTTGTCGCGATTCTGAACATTAAGTTGTTAACAACTTCTTTGTGGACTTGAAATACTTTTCATATGATAAAAGATTCGTTCACTTAGATATATAGCAGTGATCCGCAACCCCCGGTCCGTGGATCAAATGGTGCCGGGCCGCCTAAAGAACATTAAATTATCGCCATTTTATTTAAAGTGGTGCATTTCTCTCGGATTTGCGCAACTTTCCACGGAAATCACTTTATAATTCACGTTAATTCACTTTTATTCATTTTTGGTGTAACTGTATTTTATTCTGAAGGCATATTTAAATGCAACTAAATTAAAATTGTTAAATCAAAACAATCTAAAATATAAACAATCAAGGTGTCCTACCCTCAGCGGGCCGCGCTAAAACTTTCAAACGTTGACCGGTCCGCAGCGATAAGAAGGTTGCGGAACACTGATATATATAGAACCAAAAGCGAAAGCAGAGTACATGCTTAATATACCTCCCTTCAAACAGTTATCGTAAAATCCGGCGTATAACGCGCATGTATACATCTAAGCTGCATTTTTTATTTTTGGGATATATTCACCGTATAACACGCACCCCATTTTTTACGAAGAAACCTGAAATGTATATGTGCAATTCCTTATGTTTTGAAGGTCCGAGAGGCATTTTTTTTTTGCCAGGGAGGCATTATCCCGGGATTTTAAAAAACAGTATACTTCAAGAACTGCAAACTTTTAAGTTAATTAAGAATGGCATTTAATGTAAATAATCAGTATTCCGATCTACGTAGAAGTCTAATTTTTCTTATTCCCGTCGCTTGTTCTTATTTTTTAAGCTATCATTTTTATATCGGGCGTATAATGCACCCTTGTTAATTTCGATCTTATTTTTTTGTGTAAAAAGTGTACGCGTTATACGCCGGATTTTATGGTAAATCTCTCCACCAATGACAGGGCTGCAGTAGCTCAGTGGTTAAGGCATCGGACCATGGCAGGCATGTCACGAGTTCGAGCCCAGTACCACTAAAGACCCGCCGTGTAGGGCAGCGATGCACGTTAAATCTGTCGAGAGCTGAAACGTCCTCCCGTTGGTTTGGTATGGTAGTTAGGAGAGGGTGTGCCAGCTCAGGTGTCGTCCACGTCACTTGACAATGGTTCAAAATTACGTGGTCAGTTGCCAAAAGCCCTCGTGTAATTGAGCAATGCGACGTTAATATTCACTCACTCCACCGATGACATTCAAAATTTAAATAATTTACAAAATAGCGTTAGATTTATCTATAGAACTATCTTTCACATTTTTCTTAGTTCCTTAAATGTCCGTAATTCTGAAGATGTTTGTCAAACAAGGTCCATTACAAATTTATCAACTTCCATTCTATCAAAAATTGACAAACTTGTAGAGAATCACTGAGAATTGTGTTCCGCGTGCCACATGAGCTATAGTTTGCCGACTCCTGGTTTAAAATAACATTCCAAATTATTATTAAAAATATATAATAGTTATTCTAAATTATTATTTCCCTTGCTGTTTTTCACTAGTTCATATAGACAAAGCTTTTAAAAATTTTTACTCATCATTTTACTAAAAGCTACCACACTTATTAAATTCCTCTACTATAATAGCTCTCTCTCTCTCTCTCTATATATATATTTGATCTATATCTTGATCGAGAATTTTCAATCGTTAATAAAAAATACTTTCTATTCATCCATTCAAAGTAGGAATTGATTTAATCTTTTTTATATTACTCGTTATTAAGCTATTTCGATATTATGTGTTATTTTCATGTGTATGTGACTCCCCACTCAAATATTTATCAAAATATTTAATATTTTTCCTTAATTTATGTGTACTATTTTATATATTTTCTTATCATAATTATGTTTTTAATGACTCGTTTACTGGCTATAAATTCTGCCCATGGAAGCATTCCTACGTCATTTAGATGCTTTATATTGCCGTATTTATGGCTTGTATCTCGTTTAATGAACACGATTGTTCTCTTTGACACTGTAACAATCGAAATATAAATAAGAATTGAGGGAGAAATGGCTGTTATCTTACTCCTTCAGATTTATTATGAGAGCTTACTTTATTAAAAATAAATATACCTTGATTTTTTATCAATTTTTTACTTGCTTTTCAGCAAAAAATTTATATTTATGAACTATTAAAGGTCACCATGAGACATCAACGAAGTGTATTTATATCTTCCTTTTTCACTCAAGAAGTGGATTTAAAAATGTACATCTGAGTACTCTTGTACGAGTATCAATGTGCCGTAAATTTGATTCTTCTGAGGCAAATATAAATACCGTTTATAAAATACAAGGATATTGAGACAATTTCAACATCACTCATACATTTTTTGATTACTTTTATTTATTTATTTATATAAAATATTACTTACATCGTAAGAGTAAAATATTATTCCATGATGTTGAAGAAATACTTATAAAAATATTTTTTTACTTCATTACAGAAATAGTGTCCTAGAGAAATGGATAATTGTGAACATTATGTTTCCAAAAATAATTAAAAACATAATGTGCACGTAGTAACGGGATACAAATTTATCTTTTTATTCAGTTTCTACGATTAGTTAACTGTCTCCTTATATATATATATATATATATATATATATATATATATATATATATATATATATATATATATATATATATATATATATATATATATATATATAAAAAAAAAGACGCACCAAGAACGTGTTGTCCGAAAGAGACAAAAATTGGTGGGTAGAAAGATTACGTACAGAATAATAAAATGATTAAAATTTCAGAAACATGGAATGATTTTTTCAGAGTTACTTAGTTACAAAGGAGCGAGCTCAATAAGGAGTTGACCCACTTCTAGCTTGGATGCAAGCTGCTACACGACGTGACAGCTTGACACGAGTGATAAAGCACTCTGATGGTCTCCTGCGGTATTTCTTGCCAAATTTGCTCCAATTGTCAGACGCAAATTTGGATCCAAATTGTCTGGAGCATCAACATTCCCTCGTAGATGCAGTCGCCTTATCATCATGTCCCAGAAATGCTCAATTGGAGAGGGATCTGGCTGTTCAAGAAAGTGTTTATAAGCTGTAAGACGGTTCATAGCAACACGTGTCGTATGTGGTCTAGCATTATCTTGGTGGAAAATATGACCAGGGTACTGCAAAAGGAACGGTAACAAAACAGTTCTCAGTATGTGGTTGACGTACTGATGTGTTGTAAGTGTGCCTCTATTGACGGCCAAAGGGGTCCGGCTTCAAAAGAAACGGCACCCCAAACTATAACTCCTTCTTAAAGGCCTGTGTGGCTTTTAATAGAGAAAGCAGGATCAGCACGCTGCCCTGGGTGTCTTCAGACATGTCCTCGATGATCGTCAGGACACAGTTGGAAACGGGATTTATCCCTAAACACTATACGTCCTCAATCATCATAATTCCAATTTGATTGAGCCAAGCACCACTGTAATGTGGCCCGACAGTATGCAGGCGCGTGTGGCAGGTGGTGTAGCGGTCGGTAAGAGCACAAATTTCGCCCTATAAGCCATCTGAGAATGACCATGGGGGACACTCGAGTGCGGGTCGTACATCTGATGGTTGATAATGATGAATTAAGTGATGCGACCGCTGATCTGACAATCAATCTGTCCTCAAGATCTGCTGTGGCCCTAGGTCGACCGCTCCTATCATGACGCTGAAATTTGCCATTGTCCACCCATTCTTGCCAATATCTTCTAATGGCCGCATGTCTTCGACCCATATGACGAGCGATTCTCCGATTTGTCCAACCTCCCTCTTTCAGTCCAATGATACGTCCTCTCTCAAACTCTGACAGTTGCTTGTAATGAGCTCGAATCCTGCGGTGAGGCATTTTTTTAGTTGTTCTAAGGTATCCTAAATCGCAATGCAACAGAAATTTTCACTATCAGATTAGGAATCGCTTCTTATAGACACCTGCTGAGCGCGCAATTCCGATGCGCTGTAGCTCCCGCTATTCATTCGTTGGACACCAAATTTTAATTATTTACATGTTCGGCTTAAATGTCTTTGCTTACGAAATTTCATTACAATCGGGCAACTTCTTCTTGGCGCGTCGTTTTTTTTTGTTGTAGAGTGTATATATATCTTATTCAAATTTTCAATCATTAGTAAAATACTTTATATTCATTCAAAAAAGTTCAAATAAATTTTTTTACACTTATAACGGATGACACTTGATGTTAAAACAGTTTTGTTAAATATTAATTAATTAATTAAATTAAATTCATTTAAATAATTACCGGATTTCTCGACGCCAAATTAGATTCGCCAGCATTCTTGTAACAATGTAACTGTTAATACAATGACAAAAGTTGGCCGCGAAAAAACCAGTTTTTCAGCTAAACTAGCCAAACCGGTTGAGCATTGGTACAACAATGCAGACAAATCATGCTCCTTTTTTAATTCCTACTATTAGTTCACTCTCTATATCACTATATATATATTAGGTTGGGGAAAAAGAAATCCATTATTTTTGCATGAAATTCAAGACTATATTTAAAATGTTCGGATTGTCCGATTTAGGTCAAATATGCACTATTTTGTTGTATAATGTGTTGCCATTTTAAAGGTAGCTTCATAATACCTCTATTATAGAAGTCTTGGTTCTTATTGACGAAAAACTCTAGTAATCGTTTTGTACAATCTTCTCTTGATTCCAATTTCGTATTACTCAGGAAGTTTTGCAATGCTAGAAAAATGGAGTAATCGCTTAGTACCAGGTTCGGACTATATGGTAGATGCATAAAAA
This sequence comes from Trichonephila clavipes, assembly GCA_019973935.1. Lineage (NCBI taxonomy): Eukaryota > Metazoa > Arthropoda > Arachnida > Araneae > Nephilidae > Trichonephila > Trichonephila clavipes. The sequence continues at coordinate 136,837 of BMAU01014673.1, forward strand.
CTTCTCAACCAAGCTCTCAGGGTTTCTGGCAAGTCAACACAGACGTGTGTGGCCTAGCATTATCCTGATAAAACACAACACTTCTTCTGTTGGCCAATTCTGGCCGTTTCTAGTCAATCGCTGGCTTCAAATGGTCCAGTTGTTGACAGTAGAGATCTGATTCTAGTGTTTGGCCATACGGAAGCAACTCATAATAAATTATTCCTTTCCAGTCCCACCAAATATTCAGCAGAACCTTCCTGGTTATTATTGAGGTACTTCACCGCACTTTGACCAAGATCGTTTTCGCACAATATTGTCGTATGTGACCCATTTCTCATCCCCAGTCACCATCCGTTTAAGAAATGGGTCGATTTCATTGCGTTTGGCCAAGGCTTCGCAGATGGAAATTCGATCCATTATGTTTTTGGTGTTAATTGGTGTGGCACCCAAACATCGAGCTTCTTCTTGAATCCAACTTTGTGCAAATGGTTTAAAACTGTTTTATGGTTGATCATTAACTCCTGGGCGATGCTACGACTACTAACATGCCGGTTAACTTCGATTATTTCTGTGATTTTATCGACATTTTCGACGACGGGCCTGTCTGTGCGAGGTGCATTTTTAACATCAAAAATGTCTGTACGGAATCAATGAGACCAAAATTGCATGTAATTAGCTGCTATAGTATCGGCACCGTAAAACACCACGCACAATTTAAGTCACCTGGCTTGCACTTTTGCTTTTATGAAAGAAAAACTGTAAAATGTACCGAATTTTCTCTTTGTTGACTTCCATTTTTAACACCCTGTAACACATAACTGAATGGACCAAACAAAAAAGACAAAAGAATTTTTTTAGTGTGAATTGTCACCATGACACCGATCATAAATTTGAAATTATTTGCTTGTTACTTGAGCAGAATTGGACACTACAGTCATCTACCGAAAAAAATAATGGATTTCTTTTTCCCAACCTAATATATATATATGTGGGAGACAACAAGGGGTCCAATACGTTGGTCTATCTTCTATTTTATTTTAACATTAAACAAAAATTAATTAAAAAGGTAGAAAAGTTTTTACAGAAGTTTGACGATGATATGCAGAAGGTAACGCCTGCTCGCGCACCTCTCGCGTTCTTTCTTCTCTCTTTCTAATTCTGTTCTAAGTTTTTGTTTTACTTTCACTAGTTCAACAGTTTCTACGGTTTCGGTTCTCATTAGCTGCGCCTGCGCGCGAAGACTGTATTTTGCTTTTGGCTGCATGTCACAACGGCCAGCCTGACCGTACGCTGTCCGCAGCGGTATTTCCATGGAGACCAGAGGAGAATCTGAAACATACAAAAAAAAAAACGGAACAGACAAGGACTATACGACAAATATATAGAGATTAAACATATCAAAATTTTGTTGAATTAGACAGTTTCTCCATCATGTGAAGGCATCTCTTTCGACATCCGGAAGGTTCCACAGGAAAACATTGTGTTTCACCGGCATAAGAACATCTTTTTCAACAAGTTGATCTTTGGTTGAACGCATCGATATTTTCCTCTGTAGAGTTCTGGACGTCTGTTCAATACGATTTCTCTTTTTCCTTCGCTTCCACTGCCAGGGTTGAAAGATTCGTCGGAGCAACACAAACCGTTGATGTTTACTCTTCATTGGTGAAGGGGTAGGTGAGCGGGAGATGAATTCCACGGAACTCGTTTTCATGGCACCATTGGCTTTCTTACACAATACTATATCAGAACAATAATCAAAAACACTCTCTTTTATAATACCTTGTCGTAACCAATCATCAATTTGATTGTTTACCTGTAATTTCTCAGAACAAGATAAACGTCTGGCTCTCTGACACACAGGAATATCATTTTTCAATTTAATATTCATTTTTAACTTAGTACTCTTAATTTTATTACATTTATAATCCTTAATTAGAGAACTCAAATCATTCCTAATATTAAAGTTCTTAACATATGCCAAATCATAACTACAGTTTTTTATCACATTTGAAACAGAAACATTTGGAAAAGAAACACTTGAATAAGCATAAGCATGAGCACCTAAAGAGGATTCACTTTCATTCAATAAAACATCGCTCTTTGCGTGGCCTAGTTTTTTTATTTCAGAATATACACTGGGATGTATAATAAATTCTTCGGTCAAGGTCGGTGATATTGCCGTTCTCACACTTAAGCTAGGAAAGTGTTGATTAAGAGAAAGATTTATCGGTTTAACTTCTACCACTCGCTGTTCGTCAAAACATGAGCTTAATGTTATGACTTCTTCGGAAGGTGTTTGCACTCTAATTAGTGAGGAATTTAAAACTGGGATCTGGCAACCTGAATCAATCAATGCTGTGACGGGCTGATTTTCCACAAAAATGTTTACGTATTGAAAATTTACGCATTCTTCGCTATTTTGTTTTTCGCTCTCGACTTTCAAAGTATTCACGTTTATTTTATTACGGATGTGGCTGTTAGACTCTTTAGATTTAAAACGCTTCTTACAGTCTCTTGCGTAATGAGATGAATCGCCGCATATAAAACAATTTTTATTTTCTCTTTCAAGATATTGGGGATAGTTCTCTTTAATCTTTGGTTTAAAGTTTTGTGATCTATTTTTAAAGGGGTCTTGGGTATATCCATAAGTAATAGGAATTTCTTTATGTGATCCGCTTCTAGATGAAATATAAATATCACACTCTTTAGCTAAATCAATAGGCCTAAACCAATCTTCTGCTTCTCGAATGCCAATATGAGTTGTAGTTTCCTTATTTAAAGTTTCAAATAATTTATCAGAAATTATAAGATCACATAGAGATTCAAAGGAATTAACTTTTCTTAACGAACAATAATATTGGAAGTTTGCCGTCAATCTTGCAGCAAATTGGATGTATGTCTCGCCTGATGATTTTACAGCATTTTTAAATGAGTTTAAACACTCGCGAGGGGTTAATTGGAATTCTCTGAGTACTATAGATTTTAGTTTTTCATAGTCATTTAATTCTTCTTCTTTAATATACAGTAAGACGTTATGAGCTCTTTCGCCCAGAAGATTTATTAAAATTTCAGATTTATATTCGTCATTTATTTTCTTGGTTAAAAATGCGCGTTCTAATGATTGGAAGAACAGATTAAAATTTTCAGATCTGGTGGGAACAGGAAGAGATAAAGTTTTTATACTTTTTATCATATTTTCTATGTTAGTTTCGAACTGTTTTTCTTCGACTTTAGCTGCAGGATTTAAACTTAATGCTTTATTTTTAACCCTTTGAAGTTCGACTTCTTTTTCTAACTGTGCTAACTGTAGTTTCGCGAGCTCAATTTTCTGTTTTCCTAAAGTTGCCTCTCTTTCGTTTCGCGATACTCTCTCATCTATACAGTTTTGAATTAAAGTTTTAACGAAATCTGGATCACTTTCAAATGTACTACTGTTCTCAATTTTAGTCTTTAGTTTAACTATAGTGTCAGTACTTTCGACAGTACCGTCTAGCTTCTCAACAACTCTTATGAAATCCTCTTTAAGAGCGTTTTTATACATTTTAGAAATGGAAAGATCCTACCTTTTTTTTTTTTTTTTTCTGGCTCCCTTGTTGCTCGCACGTACGATGTATCCAATGAAAACGTTGATTCCACTGATGTCACCTCTTCGCAGGTTATATCGTTGAAATTGTAGTTCCGGCCTCTACACAGGCGGATTATTCACACTGAATTAGTTCCAACCTCTACACAGGCGGGATTTTCGTCGATGGGTTTTCCAACCTCTACACAGGCGGAATTTTCGTCGATGGGTTTTCCAACCTCTACACAGGCGGAATGAAATTGAAAAATTCAACCTCTACACAGGTTGAACGAAGTTTCCGAAAAATGGCGGAGCGTCTCCTTCACGGACGCTGTTGTTCATTGTCCAGACTTTGGTTCAAAATCGAAAGTTTATCGATCCCTTGATCGCGGCCGAGCCCCCATAATTTGTGGGAGACAACAAGGGGTCCAAGACGTTGGTCTATCTTCTATTTTATTTTAACATTAAACAAAAATTAATTAAAAAGGTAGAAAAGTTTTTACAGAAGTTTGACGATGATATGCAGAAGGTAACGCCTGCTCGCGCACCTCTCGCGTTCTCTCTGCTCTCTTTCTAATTCTGTTCTAAGTTTTTGTTTTACTTTCACTAGTTCAACAGTTTCTACGGTTTCGGTTCTCATTAGCTGCGCCTGCGCGCGAAGACTGTATTTTGCTTTTGGCTGCATGTCACATATATATATATATATATATATATATATATTATATATATATATATATATATATATTTATTTATATTGTTCAAATTTTCCTTTTCAATCGTTAATAAAATACTTTCAATTAATTCATTGAAAGTAGGAACTAACTTAAATTTTATTTGTTTTGAAGATAAGCATATATTATTGAAGTAAATTTTAAATTACGAATTTCATGCTATTCCAAATATTAATTTTTCTTACTTTAGATGTTGACAATTTTTCACATGTCTTTATTTCTTAGAATCATATAATAAAAGTATTTTGACGCATTTCAGATTCAGAGTATCGTTTATATTAAAACAAAAAACATTTTCTCTCTTTCTCACAAGAGGCCGCGGTAGCCTAGTGGTTAAGGGCATGGACTCGTGGTTAGCGTGTCACGAGTTCGAGCCTAGTGTCCCTGAAGACTTGCCTTGCAGAGGCGCTGATGCACGCTAAATTTGTCGGTGTTCAAACATCCTCCCATTGGTGTGGTGCAGAAGTTAGGAGAGGGAAGTGCCAGTTCGCAGGTTTTGTCCTCGTCACTTGACCATGGTTCAAAATTACGAGGTCCGTCGCTCGAAATCCTTGTGTAGGTGAACAGGGCGATGTTATTATTCGCTCCCTCTCGCATTCTCGTGATTAGTTAAACAAAAGGATAAACATAGTTTTATGCTATCAATTTGTCACACTACAATGTATTTTTCAAAAAAGTATTATTTAACGAAGTAAACTGCTTCTTTTTAATTCGTTGTGAGTAAAATCTGATGAGAATAGCAACTTTTATTTATACTGTAATTAAATAAAAATAGTTCCCGGCTTTAATTTTATTTGAAGTATTCCTGTTGAACACTATCTGCATTGAAGTTATTTGTTTTAAATTAACGAGTACACAGATGATAACTATTTTTTGAAATGCTAAATGGTATAATTTGTCTTGGTAAGCAATGGTACTTAATCATATTTACATTTTTTCCCTTTTCCTCAAACATCCATACTTATAATTTGCGTTTAATATAAATTAGTGAATTTGAGGCTTAGATTATTTATATCGTAGTATTTTCAATTGTTTTCTAAAAATTTGATGCATTAAGACTACACAGTATTCTTTTTTAAAAATCTTTTTTGGTGACAGTAAGAGTAAAAATAATTTATGTTTTATATTCATATTGTATTATTATATTGATTTTCTGAAAGTAAAAATTCAGTTTGACCAGCCATTATTTTAAATTTTAAAAAATGAAGAATTTTTGAAATTCTTTCAAACTTTTGTAAAATGATCAATTTTTAAATTTCTTTAGTCATTTTAAGTGATTTATGCTTTTTTAGATTATTGTGAACAAAAGTTAGTATGTATTTTAAAATCTGTTCTCTAGTTCATTTTTAATGATCATTTTCCTGATTGATTGATTGAATATTAACGTCACACTGTTCAGCTACACAAGGGCTTTTGGCGACGGACCACGTATTTTTGAACCATGGTCAAGTGACGTGGACGACATCTGAGCTGGCACCCCCTCTCCTAACTACCACACCACACCAACGGGAGGACGTTTTAGCTCTCGACAGATTTAACGTGCATCGCTGCCCTACACGGCGGGTCTTTAGTGGTACTGGGCTTGAACTCGCAAGCCACGATCCGATACCTATACAACTCGGCTACCGCGGCCACGGTCATTTTCCTGACTAAACCTGTAAAAATACAAATTTTTTTAAAATATTAACTTTAGCATTTAAAAATATACATATTAGAGATCTCAAACCTAAATCCACACTAACTTTATAGAACATACTTTTGGGAGTACATGCAATAAATTTCAAGACTCTATCTTAAAAAAAAAAGCCTTTGGAATTAGAAGACATTTATACCTTCAAAATTTAGTCTAAGAAAAACGCATTTAAAGTTTATAAAGACAAATTCAAACTTATAATGCCCGTAAATTTCTAATTTTTCAATATCTTATTTTCCAATGCATGTTTTACATCAAAAAACTATTTTAATTATATATGACTGAAAACATTTATTTTAAACTCAAAATATACTTTTGCATAATATTGATATCATTTGTTACAACGACAGATTATTTAGCTTAATCTTAACCTAATATTTTAACAAATGTTTTGAAACACAAAATATTTTTATGTACAAATTAATAATGATACTAACTTAAGCTAAAAATCTCGTTTGAATTGTACATAAAATTTAATTTTTTTCAGTTTTAAATTGGGGCAGTTTAACAAGTCGGAGTTTTTGTGTTGCTCAGCTTTAAAATACTAAAATATAGTACTGCAATATGTTTACTATATTGTAGGTTTGTATATCATAGAAATATTCAGTTTTATCTGAAATACCTGAATTCGGAAGTCTAATTGCAAGATCATCTAAGGGCTGATTTTTATTAGGTACATCATTTTCTGTAGTATTCCATCTCTGAAATATTGTTTCTCATAGTAACCTGAGAACGTTTTGTCTACGGAATTTTCTCAACAAGAGAAAAAAAATTAATGATAAAGCGACTAAACTATTTTTTGAAACAAAAATTGACTTTAAAATTAATCTTAATTAAGTAACTATGAGAACACACAAAACTCAAAACATTATCAAGCAGAAATGATGTTAGTAGTGAAAATTGAAATTAATAACCATTTCACACTGAAAGAGTTGGTTGTACTCAAAAATATTTTTTAATTAATTCAATTAAGAATGGAAAAATGCTTTAAAAGGAAACCCAAACATAAAATCGCAGAAAATTTCAAATATATTAAAAACTAATTTGTTATCAGATCTGAAATTTGGGGCAAGCTTCCCAATGATATTAGCCACAAGAAATTTCAGAAATATTTTTTTCGGTATTTTTAGAATTTGTGTTGGGTACTGTGTAATCTTAATACGTATTAAAATGGAATTATCTTGAATAAACAAGATTTTACAAGAAAATAGGTTATGTTGAAAAAAAAATGATGTCCAATTAAAAATGAGTTTAGATTATAAATTTTTCTGCAAATGTTTAAGAAGTAATCCGTCTACTGTTTTTTAGAATTTAACAAACTATATTAGTTTGGATAAATTTACCAATTTCCTGTATAGTGAAACCAAAGTAAATAAATGAACGAAAAATATTGAATTTGTCACTAAATGGAATCAGTACTTAATCATTGGTTTAATTTTCATTTTAGGTATATAGTGTTTACTTAGCTGAAATAAAAATATGCTTAATTAGAGTTTAAAAGACAGTTTTTTGTATGAGGAAACTAATTTTTATGTTATCTTTGATTTGCAAAGCCTTATACACAAATGTCTTTATTCAAATAAACATTTAAGAGGGTTCACCCATGAGATGGTTTCAAAAAATCAAAAACATTTTTTTTCATAAATTGATTCCTTAACATGTCTAGAATACGGTGGTAAAGGGATTTTTTAAAATTCGAAGTCGTTATAAAGATGCAGGTGTTAGAAGAGAAGCTGATCGTAGCGCCAAGTTAAGATTTTCATTGTTTTAATTGGACTTGAAGCTTTAAACGCGTTTTTCTCAAAACTGTGTTTTTCAGACTTTCCTCCATCCGAATGATTTCAAATTTATAGCGTAGACTCATCACATATATACGCACCAAATTAACTACGATCATTCTAAAATTCAAAATATTTCTATCTTTTTGTAACAAAAACATAACAAACAAACCCATGAAATTCGAAACTTTTTTTTCAGAAGTCTACCAAAAATCCAATTTTTGATATTTGCAATTAAGTGTAGTTCATTTGGTGCATTTAAGCTTATAAATTAAAACACCGTCAATTTTTTTTTATTTCAGATAATCCAATCAGTCGGAATCGGGGAGGAAGTGAACGTCTCTTATTTCGAGGCAGGTGTGTTCAGAGCGCTATATAACTTACGTTCTATTGGATATTTTTGTCTAAACATTTGTATACATACTCTTAAAACATACATAAATAAATGACAAAAAACTTAAAGTTCTATCTTTTTACTGATCGTCAAAAAAAAAAAAATTCCCAAGAGAATGCTTCAGAAACTGGCCGTCACATAGGTGAACCCCGTTAATACATATACATCTTTTTAGAGAATTATTCAAAAATATTACAATTCGTTTCAAAAATATTACAATACATGCATAATCAATTATATAAATATCAATTATTTTTCTATATCTTTTGTCAAAAACTGTTTACTTCACGCAAGCATTTTAAAACTAAACACAAATACAATTTTTAATTTACATAATAATACATCTCTCTCTCTTTAATTTTAAGGGAGAGAGATTTCTTTTACAGTATTTAAATTAAAAAAGCAAGAACAGAGAAAGAAAGAATCAAAATTATAATCATTAAACAAGTATTAAAAGCAGAATAAAAAGGAAAACTACTTACGTAACTTTAGTAATACCTTCTATTTATTAGTTAAATTTTTACTATTCTGGAATTTTAAATATTCTTATAATGCTTAAGCATTCGTACCGTATCTCATGTTTAATACAAATTTTAAAATTGAGTCAATACTGAAGGTTTTCACAATTTATAAGGAGAACTTTAGAGGAGTACTACATAGTTTTAACAATTGGCACGCGTTGTTTGAGATTTAAATTAAAACCTACGAGCTTCATTTTGATTGTTTTGAAAATCAGTTTCGGGTTAGTGCGCAGCTTTAAAACGCATTGTAGGTCTTCGTGTCTTATTACAGCTTAGTTTAATTCAGGCAATGAATACAAACGGTCCGACGTGTAGAGTTGTTGATTCTTTTGACACTTATGAACACACGCTGAGAAATTTCAGGATTAAACTTAGAATATATATTCATAATGTTTGAGAAAAGCTATTTTCTATTAGGTTCACCTAATTTTTTTAAATATGTTTATTCTTGTTTTTATGAATCGATCAAATTTTCTTATTGATATATATTGAAGCATTTTATGCTAATTAAACAGATTCATACTAAACATACGGTCAAACAAAAGGCAGATTTTAAAAAATAATTTTTAAATATTTTCTTTAATCACCCCTAAAAAGATTATATTCGATTAAATTTATCAGTTTGTGAAAATTTGTGGAGTACTTTTTATTCAAAATATATTTTGCTTATGACGTTTGGGGTGGAAAAGTCAAAAAGTCACAGCGGTTTATCAGTTTATATTCTTTTGAGTATCAGTTTTCAAAAAATATTAAGCATGAAAAGTAATTTGACTCGACATTAAATATTTGAATCATATAGTCCTTATTGTTCATGATTCTCTAAGATATGTTGCTTATAGCTAATAACAAATGTAAAAAAAAAAGGTTTACCTATTTAACAACTATACTTTTTAAAATTTCTACTGAAATTTTAAAAATGTTTTTTTTAGTTGCCTTTCTCCTATTATGAATTTTTTATTTGCATTTCGATTTCTTTTCTTTTAATATTAGACTTATTAATAATTAAAAAAATAAATTATTAAACACTAAATTCAGACATACATGAGAAAAATAACTTATAATGAAAGATCAAGTTTTTATTTTTTAAATAATATTCTTCTAATTTTTTGATATTCCAAACAATATTAGCTTATGAATGATTTTACCATTTATTAAAATTCAGTACATATGTGAATTACATAAATATGTCTTTGAAACTCTTCAGCGTTAACTGGCTTAGTTCTTTCTTTCATACAGCAACAATAACAATAAAAAGGCACAACAGAAAACTTTTCTAGAATTTGATTCATAAATTCATTTCTAGAGGATGATCCTCCGTTATTATGAGTGTTCGCTATTTAATGCTGTGCATACAAAAGTGCGTGTTATGTGTTTAGAACCAACCATGAGAGCATATGTACACAGTTATTTTTAGCACGGCATATGAATGAATACATGACATTTTGTTTGTTTAGAGCGATGGCCTCGCAGAGTTTGCATAAGGAGTACATCAATCATGCACGACAAATGAACTCTAATCAAATCTAAATACAAATCACAAGAAAAAGAAGTGGTTGATTAAACTTTGCTTTTCTCGCTGGGAATATGAAAGGAAGAAAACAGTTCTTAAACTATTTTGCTGTAATTAAAATTAATCAACTGTTACATAATTTGTATATTTTATTAATAATAACAAAACAATGTGCCTTAACCCCTTAAACGCTCAATTTTTGGCCCTAAATGTTAAAAAAAGCTATTGTTGGCGCATGCGCGCCAACGTCGTGCGCACAAATGCAAATATTCTTCCTTGCCGCGCTGTGCCGGCAGTTGAGAACTTTCTGTGGAGCAAGATAGACGAGAAAATTTCTCTTTAATACTCAGACGTGAGCATTAATATAGGACTCTAATAATCGAAGCTCACAATAAAAATTAATTAAAATTTGCTGCGCTTGTAAACAGCATATATATGTTGTGTGATATATGGTTGTGTGGTTAAATAAAAAAAAGTAAAAAAGAAATAAGCGTGGCTGGTCCGTTGATGAAACAAAAACAACAAACTAAAAATAAACAGCTATATTGCATATAACTTATAATAAATAACTTATAATGCGAAAATTGAAGAATTCTGTTTTAATTTTCAATTTTAATGTTTTCACGTTATTTTTTATTTTCTAATTGTGGAACACAAAAAATCTAAGTGTTTACTTTTTATAAGTATACTCTGAACTCTATAAAGAGTGTTTCATATATCTTAAAAGTATTTCTCTCGTACTTACAAAAAAATTTCATGTTCGAACCTCTTGTTCAAACGATTGAGGATATTGTGCGTGCGCGCATACATAATATTCGTACACACAATTTGAAGCATGGTGTAATGCTAAGTATTACATTGCAATGAGGACAGAGATAATATCGGCTTTTTTTGGGTTATCTTTCCATTTTCAATCCTTTCCAAGCAACGAATTGCGCATTGCGTTGCCAATCCTTGTTTTTTAGTGAATATTTTCAAGAATCTTAATTCCTAATTTCAATGGAAAATTCTCACATTTACCACAAAGAAAATCCAGGATGACAAGTATTTCAGTACCATGAACACACAAACTTCATCTCTTTAAAACACTAGAGCTAATGATTTCACTATAAGAATTAAAAATATGCGCAAATAAAAGATAGAAAGAAGAAAATATCAGTGCTTGTACTGCGCATGGGCAAACCATTTGTGGCCAGCTTTCAGTGTCCCGTTCGGTATACGGGCAAACCAGTTAAGGGGTCAAGTCTGTCTACCAAAAGGTCTCATTAGAGTTTATTTTCATATAAAATTTTGGTTAAAATATGGAGTGATATATTTTTTAAGTTTAAATTGTTTATTTCTTCAAAGAATATGTAACCATCATTTTGCGTCAGCCTAAATTTTATTTTTTAAGCTTAAGAAAGTAAATACTTTTTTATGGAAACAATGATTTTACATACAATTATTATATTTTACTTTAAAAAATTCTCCTGTAATTCAGTGGGTATCTTAATATCAATGAATTTTGAAATAAAATTTAAATTTATTTATTTGATAAATAATATATATATATATATATATATATATTTAAAAATATTCATTTAATTAGAATTCATATATACCATAGAATCCGGCGTATAGCGTGTTACCAGCATGTATAACGAGCTCTTATACTTTCAAGCTGCATTGTTTAATTTTTAGATTTATTTGCCGTATAAAGCGCAATTCCAATTTTTCAAAGAAATCTGAAATATACATGTACAATGCTCTTATGTTTTGAAGTCATTTATTCGAGGTATTATTCCAGGCTTTTGAAAAACATTGTATACTTCTAGAACTGCAACCCTTTAACTTCGTAAGATATGTCATTTCCTTTAAATAAACAGTATTTCATTGTGTGCAGATGACTAATTTCTTTTTATGCTCTTTTCTCTTTTTAATTTTAAAGTTATCATTTTTATACCCGGCGTAGAACGCACACCCGTAAATTTTGATCTTATTTTTTGTGTTTAAAGGGCACGTTATGCGCCGGATTATATTGTAATTATATAATCATTTCATTTTAAATTTAGACAGTTAAACATTTATTTTTTCCCTAAGAAAATATTTTCGAAACTTTAACTCTTAGTTAAAAGAATAATGTTTGAATAACTGAATTAGTTTTTATCCTTTTAAGATCTGAATAAAGTATAAATAGAATAAGAATTCATTATAATTTGCTTTATGGCTAAACTACACACTCATTAGGAATTCTTTAAAAAGAAATATGTTCTTGAATATACTGGTCAATTAAATTAGAGTTCCCTTTTCAAAATGTTGTAAAAAAAGGACCACTGCTCAGAGTGATTTCCAATTCGAACTGAATATACTTCATAAAAAAAGAAATGCTGTGGCCAAAGACCACGCTGTGACCGTTTCATTGTTCAGTGTTGATTGGTTTTTGGTCCAAAAGAACAATAAAAAAATCTATATTTTCCCCCATGCAATGTGGTACGACCATGCCGTGGTGGATGGGTTTTTACTAACAGTGCAACAACTGTAGAATGACTTGGAAGTCATTTTTTCCATCAAAAACCAAAACAGTCATGCGCATTGAGTAAAACAGTTGGTTTAGTTCCAAGTTCTTTTTACATGCCAAAGCCGTTATAATTCGATTCAAAATGACACTCGTAGCCGAGTCCCTTAACGTTATACCGCTTACAGCGCCTTCTGTTTTTGCACTTTAGAACTTTATTTCTTATGCCATACTGTTTTCCCTTTTTTCAAGTATTTTCACTTCAAATTTGTATAGTCTAAGTCCTCCGCAGCCTTTTTATCGCTGCGGACCGGTCAACGTTTGATAATTTTACCGCGGCCCGCTGAAGATTGGCACGTTGATTGTTTACATTTTAGATTGTTTTGATTTAACAATTTTAATTTAGTTACATTTAAATATGCCTTCAGAATAAAATATAGTTACATCAAAAATGAATAAAAGTGATTTAACGTGGAATATAAAATGATTTCCGTGGAAAGTTGAGCAAATCCGAGAGAAATGTACCACTTTAAATAAAACGGCAATAGTTTAATGTTCTTTAGGCGCCCCGGCACCATTTGATCCATGGACCAGGGGTTGCGGCTCACTGGTCTATCTGATCAATGATTCTCTTTTTACAGCATTTTTAAAGGGGATTTGTAATTACCGTCGCCTTCTATATTTCACAAAACGAGTTGCGTAAGAAGGCGTCATATGAAATACCGCAACAAAAATAATTTTCAACAACAGTAATAAAATTTTTATTAAAACGAGTATTTTTTTCCTTCGTGAAGTAAATAATACTTCTATATTATAGCAAATTAACTTTGTTAATAAATAGCTACTAATGTTATTAAGAAGAAAAATGTGATTTTGCAACACCTTGGATTTGTGAAAAGTCACGTTCAAACTTAATAGATATTTTTATCGTCTATTTGTTTAAATCGTTTTCATAAAACAACCTTAAAACGTGATATTTACACCAATTGCTGACTTAACCGGTTCGGTTTTCAAGGACGTTAAAAATAACTGAATATATAGCTTTCACGTGTCAAATGTCAAGTAAATAAAAACTTAATGCTCAAAATACTCTTACGAAGTTTGATCACATTTTTCTCTTCAAAGAATTTTATTGGTGCAGTTACTGTAAAATCTAGGTGGATCCAGGATCTTTTTGAGGGAGTGTCTTGAGTAATAGCAGAGGAATTTTTGTTCCAAAGATTTTAAAATGATGAGGTGAAAACAATACCGATTTGGAGAAGAATGAAATGTGTTATTCTTATCATTGTACTTTACTAATATTTTCATAGTGAGTAACAAAAACATATGTTTGAAATAGGCTACATAAGTATTAGCACTTTTAAAAAAGTATAATATTTGAAGAATTCAATAACTTTGATTTCTACACATTTATTTCTATTTATAGGACACATTTATGAGATTGTGTGTAAGTTTCTATATCTAACTTTGTCATTTAAATTTAACTTTCTTACAGAACACACACATTTATGAGAATAAATATTCTTTAAATATTATTATGAAGGGTTTTTTTACAGATCTTTCAATATTTGTGTTCGTGTGAAAAAGTATTTGTGTGACGAATAGATTTTTTTTCCAAATCAAACTGAAAAATGTGTTGTTTCTTATCCCACTTGATTGACAGAAATATCTAGATCAAATCCACGAACCCATGCGATTTTAAACAATGAAGAACTGTAGTAGGACTTGAGAGCAGCTGGCTCTTATGGCAACCAATACAAGCCAAGATGTGGGTAGGAGCGGCTTGAGTCACATTGTAATTCAGACAAAGAGAGTAAACTTTAAGACCCGCCACATGCCATTGAGCTCAAGTATGTCCACGGAAAAGCTTAGCAAAAGTAGTTTCATGTGGCCTACTGCTTGTCCCAAGCAAAGCGGCACAGGACGATTTCCTTCATGCCATTCATGTATGGTGGCCTGCCTCCAAGAGGAACTGATATCTTATTTGACCTGGGTAACAATTTCTGAAAAAGTAAGGCAGCCACTATTGTTAGAATCTTTATGGCTGCTCTCACAGGCTAAACCAACTGCAATTTCATTCCCGCAGACATTCACGCGTGACGGTACCCACTGAAAATAGATCTACCTTAACATTGGAACTTAAGTTATTTAATAGCTGGACAATACTCGTTGCTGTTCTGTTACCATGCCTCTACCATTCAGATAGATGCTAAATGGGGAGCTTCGGATATCATTCAATATATCCAAATATCTGTATTGACAATCTCAATAAAGTAAAAATTCCAAGCCTCTTCAATAGCAAAGAGTTCTGCCCGAAAACTGGATGTTGAGTGCCCTTGTTAGTGTATGAGGATACTTCGATCTTAAAAAAGACCCGTTCATAAAACGGCGCAGCAGCATCCATACAGAAGGCTAGAGAGACATATTTTACTTCATTATGCAGCCATCCCGTGTTTTCAGCATAACTAAGTGGACTTCCCCTCTTAAGGCGACGACTGTGTTCCAATTACGCACATAACTAGATGTTCTATGCTTCTCACCATAACTGATGAGCTTGGCAACTATTGCGCCAATAGTTATCTGCTTCGTAATCTGAGAGGTTTCAACTCGTCTTCATACAATACAATATCCCTCGGGCAGATATTGCGGAGACCAGTGATAATTTTGGCAGCAGAGAGGTGTACACTGAAAAACGTTATCAATTTCATCATGGTTTGGATGATTCTAGATTATTTTTTCGAAATTACAATCGAATCAACTAATTTTGCATTGATAATAAGGAAATAATTTATTCCAAGGAACATTTTGAAATTTACTAAATTTGTTTTCCTGTATTTAAAATTCTTGAAATATATAATGATAATAAATTATTTCATTTAAAATTACCTGATTACTAAGAAAAGAATGGACCATTTTTTAAAGGAGAGACATGAACTGAGAACACATTTGAATTAGTGCAAAGGTTTTATTACTTTTATGAATGTTTTATTACTTTAACTTTGTTTGATTTTATACCAGAATATTAAATTAAAAGTTAAGTAATAATAAAAAAAAAATGCTTGAATATATTTTTAAAAAAAGTATACTGATAATAACATTTAAAATGTGTTTAATCATCATAAAAAATAACTCAGAGCTCTGAAAACATATTACATTAGTAATAAGAATGAGGAAATATTTTTTATTTGTCATTTTATTTATCATTCAAAGCAAATAGGAATTTTATTTTCTTTGAATATGTAGATTAAATAATTGATAAAAGAATAATTTTTATAGTTGATTTTTATACGAAGAATTCGATTTTTTTGGCATACATAAAAATAGCAAAATAGAAGTAACATTAATGATGAGTAATGAAATAAAATAAGAAAACACTTAAACTTCAAAAAAAAATTATCTCAAATTGGTTTTATAGATAAAATCAAACATTCTTTAAAATATTGTATTTTTTAATTTCATTTAATTCTTTTTCAATTATTTTTTAAACTTGGTCTTAAAAAAAGTAAAAAAAAAAGTTTGCACACAATGGTTTTGTTCAAAAAAGAGAAAATTGGCCCACACAACGAATTGTTTTAAAAAAGTGTAAGGTGTTTTTCATTTTAATGAAAAATAGTACTTTTTTTAGCTGAAAAAGAAATGTTAGAAACTTTTATGTTTCTAAACACAGAAAATCATGACTCTCAAACTTCATGCCAAATAACCAACCTCTCAGTAAATATGTATTTTTCTTTAAATAAATGAAAAAAGTTAAGGCTCTTTTGTGAAAAATGTCCTGGTTCCTTCATAGTCAACGTAAATGTGTACTAATAGTTAAATGTTTCAAGAGATATTCTACACAGTTGTAGATGTTATGCAAATTTCAATAAGCCATGTATTAAATTTTGAATTAATGATTAATAAATGGAATAAAAAATAAATTTTATATTAATTTCTTGAAAATTATTAAAATTTTTGTTACTTATAGATTTTTTGATGCAATTTGATAACACGAGTACATTGTAAATTGAAAACAATATTTCAATCCATCTATATTTTTTTATGAATTTGGACTTGGAATAAATATGTCTAAAGTTTAAGCAATGCATTCTAGTAATTATTCTAAAATATTTCGAAATTCAATATTTTGTTTCGGTTTTAAATACTTCAATGGCTTGTACTTATTTATTTATATACATTTAACTGCATAATTAATGCAATAATAACTGTACGAGAATTTATTAGAAAAGTTAATGTAGACTATATAAAATGTTAAAATAGGTTATTTACATTTGTAGAAAAATTAATATTTCAATCAAAAGAATATGATTAAAATTATACGAATTCACTAAAATAAGTTTTCATTTTTTAACAACTAATTTTAAACTCAGAACTAATTCAAGTATTTGTTAATTTCTAATCATTTCCATTATTTTCTTATTGAATAATAATTTATTGTATAACTTTGTTAATTATTGTCTCTCAATTTTGTGAGAAATTTTTTTTGTTCACAAAATTTACTTACATACATCATTTTCCTTTTTTAAAAAATTGTAGCATTAGATTAAAAATATCATTTACATTAATAAATTAATGTAATTAATCCTTATGTAGCTGTCAATGAGTGCTTATAATTTTTGAGCCAATGGCGTATGGTTTTCTATTTAAATTGCAAAATGCTTCAAACTATTATTTTTAGAGAGACAATAGTTCAAATTTAGCCTTAGAAATATTGATATTTGGAAAATTTAACAGTCAAAAGTATTATTTTATATAAAAATTTCTTTCGAATTCAGGTAACAATAAAACTAAGAATAATATATGTGGTAAAGTACCGTAAGAAGAAATTTTTAATTTTATCTGACTCATGTTTTTAGTACGTAGTTTTTATCGATATATAATTATTTAACTGAATCATAAAATTAATCTATTATGTAAGATGTTTTGCAAGGAATTTCCCTTTTGAATAAATTAAGAGATCAGTAAACTGTTTTCAACCGATTTAACACGAAATCTATTCACAGAATTTCTTATCTAAAAGTAGGTATTGAAAGGATATGCTAGAAGTTTTTCACAGGTCAGATAAAATTGATATAGCATTTCTTAGAATCAAAAACCATTAATTATTTTTTATGATATTTACATCAAAGATCAATTTGTTTTGAATCGATGTAAAAAAACTTTTTTTTTTGCATATGTAGATAATATGTTAGAAAAGATTTATGATATTTGTAAATCATAATTTATTGAACGTTGGAACCTGTTGGATATAACTTGGACCTCATCAGGATATAACATTTTAAATCAAATATTCTTCATAGTTTAATGCCAATGATTTTTTTTTGTGATGGATAAAAATTATTACTTAAAGTAAATTATTTTAAACTATTTTCTGTTTACTAGATATTACCAACTATTTTATAATGATTTATTCAATAAACAAAATCCCTTAACCGCTACGGACGTATAGATACGACTTTCTCAGTGAATACATTAACTGCCCTAGCGTATATATACGCCTTTCCGAAGTACGAACCTTTGCATTGCGTTGTTATCTATAAAACTGTTTTGAAGGCTTTGAAAAGCATTACATTGAGCTTGATAGCGTTTGTGAAGGATTTACCTAGTTCAAAGAAGGAGTTACTTATTTATGCTTTTTCCCGAAACCTTTTCTTTTCTGCTAAGGGGCTAAAAGAAATGTTTGAACATCTTTTGAAAATTAAAGATGAATTCATAATACAAATTTCAATTATTATTCGAAGAAAATGAAGCACAGTTGTCTTAAGTTTGTGAGAAATAGTATTATTTCAAAATTATTCAGAATGTTTTGTTTTTCAAAGAAAATTTCTGTTAGTGTTAATAATAGTTAAAGATAAGCACATTTGCTTAAACTTGGTTTAAGAAAACTACGAAGATATAATAAATAATGCTTAAAGAATTCATGCAAGAAATGATGAGTAGTATAAACTGTATATTTTAAATCACATTAGTTTTTATTGATCATATAAATTACGAAGAAAAAACGTTTCGATATTGCCGAAAACTGACATGTAATCTGGTTTTATTTATTCTAAAATTTTCTGCAAACATGAATTACAAATAGTAAGTAATATTACATAAATATATCTCGGAATGATTTTTTAAAATAAATATGATTTTTTTGTGTGCAAAATTTAACATTTGAATAGATATAAACAAAACATACTTTAAATGTTCTTTTCAATCTAAGATTCAAAAGTACGATATACAACATTATGCAAAATATTAGTAGTTATAATTAATAATTCCAATATACTTCCTAAAAATATATTAAAAAATGTAAAATAAGTTTTTGTATTATCTTAGAGGTAGAAATATATACTAATTTTTTACGAAATAAAAACACATCTTCAGTATTTCAATTTAAATGATTTATTTACAAAATAAAATGGAATATATATAACACATGAGATGGAAAGATGAAATACATAACAAAAAAAGCACAGTATGTAAATAAAAAATGTTTGTGGACAAGTAGTATTATACATTCTTTTACCTTCGTATACATTTACATCAATATTTCACGGACATAGATTAAAATAATTGCAATATTAATACATATCTTACAATAATCTTAAAGTAATAATATAACTTATTACTTTAAAGTAATCATGATTTTTTTGTTACTGAAGTTAATCCATTAATGACCAATTAAAAATGTATTCATTCATCTCTTTAGAATTAATTAAAATTTAATTGATTAATAAACATAATTAATGCGTTTAAAAATAAGATTTTTATTTCACAAAATTTGAAATATTATTTTAAATAAATGACTCATTTTATATCTTTTATCTTTGCTAACGTATTATATATCTTATAATAAAATTTTTCTTAGTGTCCTGGATTGCTAAGAGAAAACAATAGAAAGCAATAGGACCCTGTTCTTATCAAATATCTCAAGTTTTTTCAATAATTCAAATAATATTAATTTTGAAGGTTTACAAAAAGAATCTTTTTGACATAAATATCCTATTTGCAATCTGTGTTAACGAGTATTTTGAGTTTTTATGAATGTACTCATGTTTTTAATTCATGTACTATACAAAAGAAGAGAGAATAATCTTAATTTCACAACATCAAATAAGGGGGTGGAGGAAATTTAGCTACCGTCCTATAATTTGATCATCAGACTTCCTACATGCGAATGCTGTATCATGGGATTAATTTTTATGTTTAAAATTAAAAAATATATATAAAATCTCCTAATACATTTACAACAAACATGATAAATATCTGTAAAAAAGAACATTTTATGTAAAACTACAATAATTGTTCACAAATATTAAAAATTGGTGGATCAATGTGACGCATCACAGTACTGAAGATTAATTTATTATTTTTGTAAAACAACTTTATTATATTTGTAGATATAGCTTTTCATTCAATATTTTTAGTTACTGTGTAGTTCGATTTTCAAAATAATATTTTCAGGCTCAATGCGCCAATACACGTTCTTGTACAATAACTTTTATGCATTCACATTAACGGATTTTTATCACTTTGTATTCCCTGAGATTAAAATCACGTTGATTTTCTTATCTTTAAAACAAGTTCAGTCTTTTCATTTTAATTTTTATAATTTTTTATACATATTTTTCTTTCTTTTTACACTTTTTTTTAGTATTTTTAAAAACTTTTATTTTAGGACCTTTCATTCTCGAAATTGTGTATTTGCTTAAAAATAAAACATTGATTTTCAAGGCTTTTGACTGACTTCAAAACTTTAACTTACATTTTACTCTTATGTTATTCCATTTCATCTGCTATAACGTTCCATTCGTCTGAAGTACAACAGAACTAACTGTTCGAGATTTTAGCTGTTTTTAGATTAAAACCTCTTAGAAGCGACCATGTTAAGGTAATAATTTCGCTAATTGAACTGTCTTATCAAACCTTTTTAAAGCAAACCTTTTGAGTTCAGTAAAAGTTTTGAAATTACCATATATTTTTAATTTATTATTTTACCGAATACCGTATATTTCGAATATAAGCAATTCCATGTATAAGCGGTGAAGTGACTTCAACAATTTATCCAAAATTAGAATTCCGTGTATAAGATAAAAAATTCCCTGTAATTTTAAAACGCGTTGATTTTATAAGGCGGATTAAAGGGGTAGATCATTTTCTAATTAAATTGTAAAATAAAACGACTTGACGCCACCGACAATAGTTTTTTTTCTGGTAACCCTATCTGAAGCTACCACATTTTTTAAATTCATTTCTAGTTGTGTGCTCTATTTGTTAGTTTTACTTTTAGCGCTATTTGTTTTCGTTAGGAAATGGGCGGGAAGAGAAATTCGTATATTTCTAATATCAAGCTACAGGCTCAGACATCTCAATTAATGAATGGGAATTTAACGAACTATTCGGAAACTGAGACACTGATTTTGAAGGATTTATGTAAGACTTCTTTTTTACTTTTTGATTAAAAGTTTTATTTAAAATATTAAAAAAAAGATTAAAATAGCTTGCGCATGGTTTATAGAAAATGTTGTACAATTTCTTTCCTAAACTACGTTTTTCCCGTGATCATATCCATACGTAAATCTACCCCTTTATTTTAACTTTAAAAAAATTCGCGAAATTTTTCGGCTTATACATGGGAATATACAATATCTTACTTGTTAAAATGTTAGAGTTATTCCTTATGATTAAAAAAGTTTTTTTTAAAAAAATATAAGTCTGTACTACTAAAAATATATAGATAAATAAACACCATGCATTTACACGCCATATATATACATTCATCTCTACACTTCAGTAATGCTGAACTGACATATGCTAAGAATCATGATGAAATCAGTTGCAGAATCTTATATAGAAGTAATTAGATTTATACCATCTACCAATAAAAGATATGCTTTCGAATATTATCCATTGAAAATCCTTTGAAATAGTTTCGAAGCATGATATGCAGGTACTAATAAGATATCTACTACAATTATTACAGGTACTACCAGACAGGTACTAAAAGGTAATATCTGAAAATCACTTCAGAGGTTTTTGAGATATAGCATAATTTCAGAAATAAATAACATCTTTGAAAAACTGTGACAACCGGAATCTCATATATTCACCAGGAAGCAGTTCCATTTCGTTGTGATTTCTAAAATTACACTGAAACTGTGTTACTACCATTTAATTTGATTTTGCATTGCTTCATTTGAATTTGTACGCCATTCGAATGCATCAAGTCTTCTTTTTCAGAATCGTCGGTACCTGGGAAATAAAAGAAAATTATGTACTGTGTATGCACTAAAATAATTTATTTAGATATGTCTAAATTTTGAAAAATGCGATTTAAATTTTCAAGGTAATTAATACTAAAGAAAAGTTTTGCAATTTATACAATTAGCATTTCGAATTTCATAATTTGAAATTTGAAATTTAAAAAAGTATTGAACACTAAACTGGAATGGAACGTTTGAAAAGATAAAATTTTTATTAAGAATAATTAATCCACGCATATAGTTTACTAAATAAGCTATACAAACATTGCTTTTGATATATAAAAATAGAAGGGCACATTAAGAATGAAATATTAAATACAAAGAGAACCCGATTTTTTTTAAAAAAAATAATCTGCGTATGATATTTTTTGAGTTTGCTTTGATAGGATTTGAATTTCGCAAGATAGATTTGAAATTATAAATAGAATTTGATATTAATACATGTTAGTTCATTAAAAATTAATTCATAAATTTTCAAATGAATCTAAGCACTTGAAGAATGTTTATCTTAATTTCATGAAATGTTAATTTAAGCAGCCATTACTTAGAATAGCGCCATTAAAATGAAACTCATAAAAATGACACTAACCATCTTTAAATCCATTCACTTTCTTTTCTTCAACAATCTTCCTTTCTTTATATCTCTTGCAAATTTGATAGATACCACAAAGTACGCTGCATCCAACTATCATTGCAAAACCGTAGAGCCATGGCAGCAGTACAATATCTCCTTGCATCTGAAATACAGATGATTTACATTTAGAATATTTTGAAGCAAATCCTTCTACTTAAGTCAATGAATATATGTAGGCTTATAAGGCTTTTTTCTGCTACATGCACAGTATTTAATTTTTTTTGCAACTTTTTCTTTTTAGTCAAAAAATAGTTCTTAGTAACAAACTAATAATGTACTGTAGTGAGAGACATTCAAGTTAAGCTACGTATTCACGTATTCAAATTGCAATTGCATAGATGATTCATTAGAAAATCAAAGATTACTTCGTGTTAAATAGGACTAGTCTCTAAGAGTTCTTACGTGGTATTGTGCGAAATTAGAAAAGACTGAGGTATTAGCTTTATCAGACCATGTTCAAAACTTAGAAGTTCGTCTTTCTACTTAAAAGCGAATTAAATACTTAGCACAATGTAAATATATTTAAAATTATGATTTTTAAAAATAATTTTAAATGATTGTGGAACAGTTGCTGGCCACCGTAAATGCAACACCAAGAAAGACAAGAGTTAGCACAACAAAATTTATTTTTTAGATAACATGTTGACCAAGTATCAAATGATTAAATTTATAGACTTCTGTGAATTGTCATTGTCCTGCCAGAATCAGTAGCCAAAGTAGCCGCCATTGTTAAATATCGCCGCTGCCACACGTCTCGGCATTAATTCAAAGAGACTTTGTTCTTGGGGTACATCAGGCCAAGCAGCTTCCATACGTTGCCAAAGTTGATTTGGTGCGGCAACTGGGGGTGTAATCTGGGTCAATCGTTGAGCAACCATGGACCACATGTTTTCTATCGGTGAAAGATCCGGAGAGCGAGCCGGCCAGGGAAGAAATTCAATCTGGTGATTGACGAAGAACCTTTGGACAATGCGTGCCACGTGTGGTCGCGCATTGTCCTGTTGAAATATGGCTGTGGCCAAGCCCTGAAGGTAAGGAAGGACAAATGGCTCCAACACCTTGGAGATGTAGCGGTGGCTGTTTAAAGTACCGGCAATGCGTGCTAGAGGAGTGCGAGAGTGATATACAATACCGTCCCATACCATAATACCCGGTGCAGGACCAGTGTGACAGTGCATAACACAGTTGTTCAGCATCCTCTCTCCACGGTGTCTCCAGACTCGAATCCGACCATCGAGGTGTTGCAGACAGATGCGTAACTCGTCAGTAAAGACAACTTCACTCCATTCTGCCGCCCATATCCTTCTTTCATCACACCATTTGTGGCGGAGACGTCTGTGACCCTGCGTGAAGGGTAGACCAAGCAATGGACGTCTTGTGGACAGACCACTCTGCTGTAAACGGCGTCGAATGGTACGCGCAGACACTGAATGATGCGTTACAGACTCAATGTGCTGTGCTAAATATGCTGTGTGTGTGACTGAGCGATCCGTCACTGCCATGCGCACAATTTGCCTGTCCTCACGTGAAGTGGTGCACTGAGGTGAATACGATCGATCACGTCGGTCCGTCGTACCCTCCTGCATCCAACGCTCACATATCCGCAGTACAGTTGCTTGGTTTCGTCCAACACAACTACCGATTTCCCTGAAAGATAATCCACAATTTCGGTAGGTCACTATCCTTCCTCTGTCGAACTCGGATACTTGATCAAAAGCTGATCGCTGTTTTCTACGAGACATAACTGATCGTTTTTTGAAAAAACCACAAGAAAAACACAATTGCCGAACTTGAAATCGTCGAAATCTCCAAGCCTTAAATAGCGCTTTGAGGTGGCGCCTCAGGCGCGCGTGATGTGTGTCTGCGCTGAAATTCTAATCATGTGCATATCTCACCTCTGCTAAAGCATGTTGTAAATTTCATGTTATTTGCATGCTTCCTTCAGTGTGTTGCATTTACGGTGGCCAGCAGTGTAGTTTATACCAGTTTAAAGTAAGTTTAAGATATGCAATATTATAAACAACAAAGTTCAAATTTATTTTTGTTAAAAGAGTATTCTCTCTTTTTCTTCATAATGCGATTACTTATTAGAGAGAGTTTCTAGGAATTCTTTCCCTTCTTTTCGTAAATTTTCGAATCATTTTGATTAAAATACTGTAAGAAAACTAAAATTGACGCACCAAGAAAAAGTTGTCATATTGCCACTAAAATAGCAGAATACTCCCGTGCTTAAAGCCTTCAAATTTGGAAGTCAAATAATGATTTTGTTTGCATTATACACTTATACTAATATTTGTGCATACTACTTGACAAAACAATTTTCCTTTTCTTCATTAATTTACACATGCTTGTATCAAATATTCCATGCAATTTTGCTTAACCTTGGTTCAAAACAACGAAACCCTTTTGCCAATAGCCCTCGTGTTGCTTCATTGCGCGATGTTAATAAATACTCACTCCATGCAATTTTGGAGCTACATAAGTGAACAATGGTAAATAAAGCTATTATTGCGTACAATACTTTTATTAAGCCAATAAATGTATTGAATTCGGATAACTATTCTTTTCCACATTAGTTATTATATTTATATATATATACACTCTGTCGCAAAAAAATATATGCACCCAGAAGAAATCAAGCTACAATCACGAAACTCGGCAAGAATGTAGTCTGGTAAGAGATATGCAAATGATTAAAATTTCGAAGCCAATGAGACAAGTCTAAGTGTGCTATGCGCATATTAGTTGCGCAACTGGGAGAGTTTAAAAGCATGAGTACGAGCGCCGTACGGCTATCCAAACGAATCTGATGACTTTGATAGACGATATTGAGACTTAGGATGCCTCTAAGACGTAACCGGCGGCAGTACGAGCAGCTGACGGACTTTGATAGGGGCCGTATAATAGGCCTCAGAAAGCAGGTTGGTCGAATAGACGTATCGGCCGCCACCTCGGTCGGAGCGATATGGTAGTTGCTCGGTGTTGGCAACAGTGGATCACAAAAGGTAGAGTGTACCGTCGCGGAGGGTCAGGACGTCCCAGGAACACAAATGATCGCGAGGATCGTGCAATCAGAAGAGTGGCCACTTCGGCACCAACAACGTCGCTAGCATCGATTCAACGCCACTTACCTCCTTCCAGACATCCAGTGCCATCAAGAGAAACCATAAGGAGACGACTGACCGAAGTTGGCTTGAGGAGCCGACGTCCGCTAAGACGCTTACCACTGACCCCACATCATAGGCAGTGTCGACTGGATTTTTGCCGACCTCGGGCAACTTGGAGTGTGACAGACTGGAGACGTGTCATCTTCAGTGATGAATCCCGATTCAGTCTCAGTGCTGATGACCACCGCACACGTGTCTGGAGGCGCACCAGCCAGCGGTCCGATCCGGCATTTATTGTCGAGCCGCATACAGCAATTTCACAAGGTGTGACAGTGTGGGGAGCAATTTCTTGGGACACACGATCATCTTTAGTGGTCCTTCAAGGCACTTTGACAGCTCGCAGATACGTGGACGATATTTTAACGCCGATTGTGCTTTTCATGCTATCAAGTCGCCCAGGTGCCATTTATCAACAGGATAATGCTCGTCCACATACTGCGCGACTCTCCCAACAATGTCTTCAAGGATATGACGTCCTACCATGGCCTGCCAGGTCACCAGATCTTTCGCCAATAGAGCATGTCTGGACGCGCTGGGAAGGCAACTGCAGCCGTCCCGAGATACAGGAGAATTAACTGCGCAGATGCAAAGACTATGGCAGGATCTTCCACAGGGGGTCATAAGTGATCTAATTGAATCGATGCCACGCCGAATTTCGGCTTGTATAGCTGCCAGAGGTGGCTTTACTACTTACTGATTTTTAACCTTTTGCAAGCTGTAACCGCTTAATAAAATGATATTTTGTTCTGAATTTTTAATCATTTGTTTATTTTCATATACACTACATGCATACCAAATTTCGTGAATGTAGCTCAATTTCTTCTGGGTGCATATATTTTTTTGCGACAGAGTGTATATAAATTAATCTGAAATTTTGTCAAAATTTTTTTTCCCATACTTGCTATTATTTATTACCACACAAATTTAGAGAATTTTTTTTCAAGAATAAAAAATAAATTTGAAATTATACAATACTTACTTCCATTGGAAAGGATAAGGCGATGACTGTCAAAGCAAGCGGAAAATTCTGCACACCGCATTCGATAGCTATAGTTTTGCAAACTGGTACGTCTTGTTTCATGAGAGCAGCAATGCCGTAACCTAGAGCTAGTCCAACTCCAGGTAATGCAAGGATAATTGCGTACAGTTTAACAGGTACGCTAGTGAACATATCAGGGAAAATGATGATTTCGATAATGACACACGCAAGCATGAGCAAAAGACCAGTGTATGTGCCTACCTGTAAAAAAGAGACAGTATTCTATAGATCATGAAAATTAAATGACGCGGGTCGTCCAGAAAGTAAAGAACGATTGTGCTTCAGTTCCCTGTTACTGCAAACGCATGCACGCCAGTTAGTTCCTCTCTTCACCTCAATTTGAGCCAAGTTGCACGTGCGTCATTGCACGTGTTGCGATAATTTCCACAAAAGAAGCCGATTCACAGCTGTGTGGCTGGAACGTCACAACGGTTATGCGTCTTTGTGACGTAATCAACCAAAATGATTGCTCCCTTCGAAAAACCCGCCAAATACGAAATGCGCAATATCATTCATTTTCTGGAGGAACAAAATTTTCGGCCTATTGAAGATCTTCAACGACAGACAAGCTATTCAAAACAAGAGACTTAGAATGTTGGGTATTTTTGATTCCAGACAAAGTGTGGCCTCATGCATCAGCTTGAACACAGCTAGAGCTTCAACATCTCAAATTGTAGTTTTTTAAATATCTTCTTTACGGGATTAACATGGCGCAAGTAATTATCCTTAATTCTCGAAATTTAAGAAATGTCTGAGAGGAAAACAGTTTGCTAACGATGAAGACGAGACAGGATAAGTTTAAGACACCTGCTCTTTCACTGTCATAATTTAAGCACCATCACGTGGGCTCGGTAACTGAGAGGGTGACCTCTTGGGATCCCGTGTTTCACTGGCTTTTATTACATGAGACTATTTTGTTTTGTTTATCAATAAATTGTCTTCTTGAGAGTCAGTTTGCAGCTCGAAACCCTTTGGGTGAGCTGTGTCCTTTCGAGTAAGTAAGTAAACAAGAAGAAACACCCTGGCTCACAAATCAACACCTTTATTAAAAATCGGACCCTCGTTTAAATAAGTGTCTTGACAGTTTTGACGACTTCATTGTAAAAAATAGAGTAAAGTATTGATTATTTCATTTTTACTTTTTTTTGACACTTAACTTTCTGAACGACCCTCATATACTACAAGAAACTTAAATGTCATTTTTAAATTTATTAAATCCTTTAAGGATTATTTTAATTTTTTATTTCATATATATATACATATATATATATATATATATATATATATATATATATATATATATATATATATATATATATTTCAGAAGGAGAATTAATTTTTCAAAAATGTAAAAGAAAAGTAAAAATAAAACAAATTAGTAAAATTTATATACAGCAAAAGTTTATTGCAGGATATTTGTTATTTTTTATTAAAAAAGTATGAAAATAATAATAATAATATAATATTAATAATAAAGATAATATTGTAAGATAATTTACAGCAATTATACAGAACTGAATTGACTAAGGACTGTTTTTAGTAATATAAAAAATGCAAATAAAGCAAGTATTCTTATTTTCATTCGTTGTCATGATTTTTTAAACTTCTTTTGGTTATCTACCGTAAAATCTAGCTTATAACGCGCCCTTATAGTTCCCGGTAGTAATTTTTGATTTTCAGGTATATTCGCCGTATAACGCGCACCCTCTTTTTTACATGGAAACCTGAAATGTAAAGAGTGTTTTTTTTCCAGGTATAGAAAATTAAGTTGGCATTACTTTCCAAGATGGCGACCGATTTAACAGCTGTCAAGTGATTTATTCTCAGTTTGGTTTGGCAATTCATCAAAACGATCATCAAGCAAGGCGTAGATTCGTCGAATGGGCCCAAAACGAGATTGCCGTTGTTACCGATTTTCATAAGCGAATTTTGTTTAGTGATGAAGCGCACTTCTGGTTGAATGGCTACGTCAACAAACAAAACTGCCGCATTTGGAGTGAAGCTAATCCACAAGTGTATGTCGAAACACCGTTACATCCAGAAAAACTGACTGTTTGGTGCGCTTTATGGGCTGGTGGAATCCTTCTTCAAAAACGATGAAGGCCACAACGTTACAGTCAATGGTGATCGGTATAGAGCCATTATTACTAACTTTTTCATTCCTGAATTGAACAATCATGATGTCCAGGAGCTGTGGTTCCAACAAGACGGCGCAACATGTCACACAGCTCGTGCCTCAATCGATTTATTGAAAGACACGTTTGGTAACCGCCTAATTTCACGTTTTGGACCTGTGAATTGGCCTCCAAGATCTTGTGATTTAACACCGCTAGACTATTTTCTGTGGGCTATGTAAAGTCATTGGTCTATGCGGATAAGCCACAAACGCTTGACCATTTGGAAGACAACATTCGCCGTGTTATTGCCGATATACGGCCACAAATGTTGGAAAAAGTCATCGAAAATTGGACGTCCAGATTGGACTACATCCGAGCCAGCCGTGGCAGTCCTACGCCAGAAATCATATTTAAAATGTAATGCCACAAGATTATCTTTCGAATAAAAAAAATCATGTCAATCGAATAATGCATCGTTGTTTTATTGCAATTTAAAGTTCTATACCTCTAAAAAACACCCTTTACGTGCGCAATGCTGTTGTTTTGAAGTCAATTATTGAAGGTATCTTATTTCAAGCTTTAGAAAAAACAACATTTTCCTAGAACTACAACCCATACAGTTCATAAAGGGAGTTCATTTTTTTTACAATAAATAGTGTTGCGGTATATGTATAAGTCAAATTTTTCTATACTCATAGTTTATTTTTATTTTTAAAGCTCTCACTTTTATACCCGGCGTATAACGCGTATTCTTAAATATCGATCTTATTTTTTGTGTTAAAATTGCGTGTTATAAGCCACATTTTACGGCATATAATATAACAAAGACTTTCTACTGTTACATATCGGTAAGAATGAAGCATTCTAAATTACTGATACGCATTTTGTATTTACGTGCTGTCTGTTATTTAAGCGTATTATTGTAGAAGCAAATATATATTTTTTATATCTAAAACAGCTGCTAGCATTTCAAAATACATCCTATGAATACGAGATTCCGTGCTATAAATTTTTTTCTTAAGTCACCTGTCACAGATGACTCGCTGTCTCGTGCTTTTGATTTTATGTCTAGAAGAGGAATATACTTCAATTCTTTTTCACAAAGTACTACTACTTAAACTGACATAACAAGTGCGCTTGTTTTAAAAATATCTGAAGATAAGATATTTTTTAAATTTTATTTCTAAAATGATACTATGTCTGATGAGAAAGTATTGAGCAATCTAAGCATTGACTTAGTGATGTAATTTACTGTTAATTTTCTTCAAATATATCATAGATTAGAGGTTATTAATTTGTTTTAAAGTAGAAATAATTGTAACAACACTATTTAAGAATAGAAAGACTGAAATTTAGTATGTACCTATATTGCCCAAAAGCAGTCAAAATGACTGCGTTATGAAAGAATGATTAATGTGAAAAGAAATTTGCTTAAAAAAAATTAACCTTTAATATTTTTATATTATTTTCAGTCATATAACAAGTTATATTAGTAAATATTAACAATAAAAAAATTACTTCATTCGGAAAAAAAATATATTCTAAAATATTTTAAGAGAAATTGTGCATTACACATAATATTTTTTTTCTAATTGAAATTAAGAAGCAGTCAAAATGACTTCCTTAGGCAATCTAGTGTTAAGTTAACATGGGTTTGTAAAGGGCCACAAGTGCTTGCATATAGTTAGAAGTTAATTAAACGGGTAATTAGATTACTATATTGCGCTTCTGTAACGTTAAATTAGAGTTACTTTATAGGAAAGCTGTATAAAATAGAATTTACGATATTTTTTTGAGAAGCTTGTTTAAAAAGTATTAAAGTATTGTAACTTACTTTAGTTGTCCATTTAGCTATGCGAGGAAATTTCCACTTGATAAGCATTCCCACAGCAATAGGCGATGTTACAATAATTAGAGACAATGCCATTTTTTGATAAGGTATCACTAATTCGATAGATTCGAAGTATCTTCCATAAAGCCAAATATTTGCAGGAAGCATTCCCATGGCCATTAGTGTAGAGGCTGTTGTCATGGCAACACTAAAATTATGAATTAAAGTCTGGTTAAACTTAAATAAGTATTTGTTGCTGTGAGGAATATACTTAAACTCAATTAGAAATAAAACATTTTAGCAATCTATACGTTGTTTCAGTGTATCATGCATATATAAAGAGAAATGATATGATTAGATATAATTAAAATAACCATATATAGGTAGAATACCTTACTACATAGGAAATTTGAAGAAAAAATTATACGACAGTAGTTACAAATAAAAAAGTTCTGTTTGTGTACTATTAGATTCACAGACTTTAAACTTATCAAGCATGTTTGTACTGTTGAGTTGAGATCGACTAAGAACCGGTTGAAGGAAAATCGACTTCCAAGAGATTCAGGGGTGTTAAAAATAAATATACCATTTTGAAAATTCAAGTTCTGTCCTTTTCAAATGAAGAAGCCATGTAATAAAAATCTTTTTAAATACATTTGAAAGTTTAAAGTTAATGCTTTGTGATATCAATAACTTAAGGTATTTAATCATGTAGTATCATAAAATATTCAGCAAAACAAGTGGTTAACCCTTAGTGTTATTATATACGAAGCATTTTATTTTTATTTTTTCGCTTATAACGGATATGTTTTGAAATTATTTAAAATACACAATTTTTTCAAACCGATTCCTATCGAGAGATAATATCAAATATTGGATCTGTTGAAAGAAGTATAGTATTTCCAATCCCCCCTCTGTCGGAAACGTTTTACTTTTTAGACGATGATTTTCTACAGCATTGATAATCACTTAAATACATAAAAATGCCTGTTTGAATCCGCTTATATTGGATTCCAAAGAGAATTATGTGAGCTGCCTGATAAACACATTCTGATGATTTAAAAAATAAATTTTTACTGTATTTATTTATCTTAGATTTTTTTATTATGTTTCATATAACACGCAATGGAATTTAAGAATATAGGCAATGATACGATTAAAAATAACTTAGAAATAAACCACGTAATATAAAAAACATAATATGAATAACGTTAAAAAAGTAATCAGTCATATATATATACATACGTATTAAGCGTGTGTTTAAATTTTTTTCTTAATCAATAAATAAAAACGATAACTAAATAATTATTTTTTAACAGAAAGATTAGTTTTAAGTAAAGAGTAAAATTTTAGACATTATTGCTTTCAATCAATTGATTGAAGTTAGCATTTCGTGTCTTTTAAATAAAAGTTTTTGAAATAATAGATGTTTGATTATAAAAATATGTATGTGATTTCAAAATCCATTAATAGTAAAATGTGCTTAAGTAGTTTCAACTTTCCCTAGGTTGAGCAAGATATTTTTTTTTAAAAGAAGGAAACTGTTCTTAAAACAATATTTTTGAGCAAGGAAGTTTTAACACACGCTAGGAAATATTTAAATCTATATAAAGAATTAAATTTTTAACTTGTTTTCGAAAATGAAGTATCAAAATTGAGACTAAAATGTGCCGAATTAAATTTCTAGGAATCGTTCTGAATTATACAACTTTTAGTAAAATGTTTGTGTGTTTACAAAAATAAGTTAAGATGAAATTACTTTTTTTTCAAAAAACCCTAAAAATGTATATATCGAAATAAAGGAAATGTTCCTATATTTTGGGTTGTTCTAATTTCTTGATCAAAGATAATGTATTAGATGTATTCTCAAGTTATTTAGTAGCTTTGGACCCAGAAATCATATTTTGATTTAGCACGATATTTATTTTTTCACGAGACACGTGAAAATCCTGAGCATCACGTGGCGTTTCTTATCAGATTGTTTTCATGAGTGTATGTTAAGTTACACTTTCAACAGTTTTTTTTGCTTCGTTTTGGTTACACGTGCACATATATTTGCTTTTATCGTGCATCTTTGGGTTATTAATTTGTATTTTATAAATATTAAAGTTATGTTCGAAATATTTTTTTTCGTATGTTTGAAAGATATTTATATTCTTTGTCTAGATATCAATTGAAATTCGGTGAGTTTATTTTTTTAAAGGTAAAATATTGCTTAAATTTTTTTTTTGTGTAAGTTTTCTTATCCATCAGAAGAGGCCTTTTTCGTATTAATTTTTACAGCGTTAATCGACATTTAGCGTATTTACATTTAAGGTATTTTTGTATCGGTTTTCGGTTTTGCTGTATTTATAAATAACTTATACATCACGAAAGCAAGCAAGTGAATCTCTAAGAATGTCGTGCAAGTATTATTTTGAACCTTTTACAGTACTTAGGTATTATAGTAACCTATTAGCGGTATTATATGAAACGAAACACTTTGTTGTTAAGTTAGCGCGTACGACACATAGGAAATCGGGGTTGTCAACTTGGCGAGATATTCCTAAATTTGGCGATTACTGCGATAATACGCAAGTACCCACTTTACTAACTCATTTTCATGTAAATTTATCTAAATCAGTGATTCTCAACCACTGTGCTGCCAAATTCTTAAAATGTGCCGCCAAATGTTTTTAAATTATAATTTTCATGACCAAATATGAACGAAATCATCAAGCTCAAATTTCGCAAATTAAATATATTCTTATAACAAATTTGTAATTAATTACTCAAGTATTTTTTTAGAATTTTTGTAGTTACATATTATTTTATTTAACATTGAAAATTATTATCATAAACTGTTTTACATTGTGCATTAGTAAACTTATAAACTTATAAGTAAACTTATTTTATTGTTAGTGTGCCCTCAAATTTTGAAATTGTTAAAAGTGTGCCACAACAAAAAACAGATTGAAAATCACTGATCTAATGAGTAAGATTAAGAATTTCAGATATTAGAATTTTAGAATTAAGATAAGACATTTAAGATTACAAAATAAAAAAAGGAAGAATTTGTGTTTCGCTTACCTTAGAGGTAGATCTCCGTCACTGAAGTAAGTAAAAGTATTGGAAAGTACTCCTCCAGGACAGCAAGATATAATGAGTACCCCCGTTGCATGGAGACCTTCTACCCCAAAGGCAAGGAGTACTGCAAACGCTGCAAGGGGCTTGATACCGAACTGACTGACAATTCCGATACTCAAACCAACGGGGCGTCTTATGTGATTCCACAGCTGAAAAAAAAATTAAATGCTAGTTTAAAATTAAGAAATTTTTTTTTGCATTTAAAAGTTGTTAAATTTAAGCATTTTAAATTTATTTAAGTTCTATTTGTCATGTTTTAAGTAAATTTGAGGTAAACAAAATAAACTTTTCATTGAAAATGGTAAACATTTTGTAATGCTATTTACCATTTTCTGTTCAGTTCTTTTTCAGTGTTTATTTAAATAAATGCAAAATTTTATCAAATTAATGTACTTAGTTTGATTATTTGTAATACATCGTCATCACACGAGAATATATTATGGATTATACTAAGAAAGTGTACATGTGCAGTCGGTCATGCACCAAACTACACTAAGTGAATGAAAGAATCAGAGACGAAAAATAAAATGACTGAGGATCTCTGTCAGAAAACTGATTAATTTACTTATAACGCCATTTAAGTTTAAGAATAGATTATATCTCTCTATAGTGAATATTTAAATTTTATATCAGATATTTTTGTATTTGTATGTTAAGAATATCAAATGAAAAAAATATTTCTAGTAACAAATTCAAATTCAAATTCATATCGTTAGATATCTGGATGCTATTAAAGTTATTTAGGAAAGACATCATAAACAATTATAATCTAAATTAATATAATAAATGAAAAGACAAACTGTCACACAAACTTTTTGCTCATTTTTATAACAGCAAAATGTGGTTATCAATGTCCCAGAGAGAAAACTATACTGAAAAGTCTAGCAAACACTTAAAAACCCATTTTTTACCTAAAGAGAAATTAAACATATTTAAAATTACGATGTTTCATTACTAATATTATCAATTTCAAGTATTAAGTACTGAATTTTGTTATGCAATTATTAACTTTAAATCATATTCAGCATTCTTCCCCCACCGAAATTTAAGAGTTAAAGTAAAAAAAATACTGCGAGCTATAGTGTGTTATATTATAGTTTAAAACTCTTAAAGCTTTATCACTCAAAAAGTATTTTATAAATGCAGAAAAGAAAAAAAAAAGCGCCACACAAACTTTAATGATTTTCAATTTAAAAAATCGATATGAATTTACAATATTTGATTTACTTATTTTATTTTTAATTATTAAAATAATAAGAAGTAACATTATCAAACATTTAGAGATCAAAAATTAATTAATTAATTAATATCAGTGAAACATTTACATTATTAACATTTTGATTAAAGTTTTGAAATATTACATTATATTTACAACAAACACAAATGAAGTATTCTTGTATATAATAATAAAAAGATCGTAATTAATTAATGATAAAAATTCGTTGATAAAGTTTTTTTTTATTTTTGATATAAGCCAAATGTGTTGTTTTTATTTTTAACACGAGACATGAATATTTTTTATCTTTCTGTTACATCTAATTCATTTGGATAGTTTTCTAAATTCAATCTATTATAATAGTTTATTTATAAATGTAATTTAATATTTTAAACTATAGCGATACTTTTTTTCTTTGTATGTAATACGAAATTTTCCTTTGCTTCCACCAATCTATTTTTTCCCTTTATTTCTCCTCCATTTTCCCTCATGTGGCAGGTTTTTCCTTCTCTCTCAATGATTAATCAAATGATAAAGCATCAGCATCTTTCCTCTGTGTTTCACCTGCCGCAGTGTTGTCAATTAGAATAAAACGCTTTTTATAAATATAGAAAAGCTACAATCAAAAATAAAATTGTGACTTTCATTTTAGTAATATAAAAGGAAAAAAGTTTTAGCAGCATATTTCATTCTCAATTGAATCTTAATACAGAAGCACACCCATTGAAATATCAGTATATGATTTACAATACATTCATCTTCTTTTCATCTATTGCATCTGTCTAAGAGTTTAAAAATATCCAAACATATATCGATTTCTTGAATATGGTATGTTATTTGTGCATTGTTTATTATTCTTATTTCTTCCTTTTAAAATGAAAAATTAACATTCTGTTTCGAATTTGAAAAAAGAAAAATAAATTTCATCATGACCAAAATAAAATTCTACCTGTTTTAAGTTATCTAATTGAATATTCTTTTCACATTTATATAAAAACATCTATTAAAATAAACAAACAAACCTTTCCTACATTTAGGATCATTTAAATCGAAATATTTACCTGAGAAAGACTGATTTCACATCCCATAGACAACATGATGAGAACTAACAATATCAGCAGCAAATAATCGATGACAGGCTTCAATTCTTCGCTCATGTGCAGAATTTCATTTGGAAACTTAGTTGTATCATTGATGATTTGATCAGAAACATTTTTCTCGATCGCTTCGTTTATCTCCATCACTAATTTAGCAGTAAGATTTGAAAATTCCATTTTCCTCTTTACAGACTAACAAATTTATTATAAAACAAGATGGACGGTTACGCTAACGGGGCATAGAAGCGAGTATTATTTCTATTTGCACGGAAGTCAAAATATAGAAGTTTGGGGGTGAATCCCGAACAGTTATTAATTAGGTGTATGCAAAGACACCTAAAATTTTTACACCTTTTCCAGAATGGATACATGCGGGTTCTAAAGCCAGGCATTGCCGCATGTCTAGTTTATGTAGAACGCCGAACTTTACCCGACAACTTTTCACTGCCATGTTTGGATGCGAATTGAGAAAGTGCACTTTCTGGATGCTGTGCATAAGATAAGGCTGTTAACAAAAATATAGATCAGGTCAAAGTTTATTGATGTTTGACCTTTTCATAAAACCCTATTGAATATACGTAGTTTATTTCGCAAAGGTTTGGGGAAGTAACGAAAAGTTTTTTTTTATTCGTTGATCATATAATCATTCGAGATCACTCCATGTTGAAGCAGGGGGGAAAAAGTCCCGGGTCGATGTTGCCAAATAATAATTTCCAGGAACTAACAGGTCATTCTTATTATTTTAACATATCACGTGCAAAGCGCTTTCTATTCAAAAACGTTCTATGTAAATCTTAAAGTTAATTTCATTGTGTTTCCCTCACACCAAATTTTCTGACTTACTAATTAATTATGCGTTAAATACAGGAAATGGAAATATACCATTTTGTCATAAAAAAGTGTTTATTAACATCGTACTACAAGAGCTATTGGCAACAGACCTCGTACTTTTGAACCACGGTAAATAGGTGAAGACGATCCTTGAGCTAGAGCTCCTCCTCTAATTTCCACATCACGCCAACGAGAGAGAGAGAGAGAGAGCATCAATATATTTAACGTGCTATTCTTCATTAGCACTAGGGCTCGAATTCATGATACACCGGACATGATCGTGTGACCGTTACCCTGACCACTAGGATACTAAGACCGATTTTGTTTTATAAGAAAATTCACGTGTGAATGCTAAATTAAATCATGGTAATATTTAGCATCCAACGAAAGCTTGAATTAATAATATTAATTCAAACGTCAAAATTTAGTGTAGCGAGGGCACTACTAAATGGTGCCACCATGAAAAAGTTGTTACATTTGGGAACTTCCCGTGTCTGAAAAGTCTAAGTTGCTAAAACGCATCCCCCTTGAAAAAAAATAAACCTTTAACATAATGTTGTAAAAAATGTCTCAAGCTGGAATTTTATTTATAAAACTTAAATAGATTTTTGTTCTGAATATATTTATTAAAAGATAAATATTTTTTAAAAAGAGATATTTTGGATTTCACAGAGAGAGAAAGAGGAAAAGAGAGAGAGAGAGAGGGAAGAGATCAAGGGGAAAACTCTTCAAAATTTTATTGCTGGTATTTCAGTTTCAATGTTTAGAATCAAAAAAGAACTTGGCTTCTACTTTTATTGAAGTATTGTGATAAGCTTAATGTTCAGATAAGACTGTCTTCAAGATTTTAACTGTAATTGTTTTGGATGAATAAATTTTCAGACTCTTCCGTTTAGATTTAATATTCTCTATCTCTTAGATAATTTAAGTTTATTTTTTAATGTCAATACAAGTTTTCTAAGAATCCTTTCAAGTGAGATAATTTGTAAACATATTTAATAAGGCACGTGATTATGAAATAATGTAAATATTTACCAAAAAAGTCACACATTTTCTTAAAATGTGTTTTAAATAGCATGCACTTAACCTTGGGGAAAATTCTTCAGGCAGTACCATGAGAAAAAACAGCAATAGTTTAGCGATATTTTTCAAGATTTTTCTGATTAACTTTAGGAGATATCTCTTCATATATTGCATTGGCAGGGTTTGGTTGTTGTTATCGTGTATGATAAAGTGCAAAGGTGGTAATTAACAAAATATAGGCAAATATCGCCAAAGGCGTGAATCACTGCTGTAGCAACATCCATGGCATGATCCGAGTATATAATGTCCATGTTGCAGTCATTGCCTATTTTAAAAAGGGCCCTAACAATGGAAGGACAGCTAAAAATGCGTGCGGGATCCATTTGATGGCCTCGGCAGTGCATGTATTCCACATATGATCTGGAACCATCAGGCAGAATCTTCATGCCCTCTAAATGCTTTGTCCTTAGTCTAGTTATTGTTGTAATTTCTCGGCTATAATTTAATTCTGGCAGCGATAACTTTTTCTTGGGTTTGAGCAGAGATTTTGTTTTGTGACTACGTTGGAATAAAAGACTGTACTAGATGAAGTTACTGGCTCAAGTGCTCTGGCTTCATTGGCAAGGGTATCGGCCATCTCGTTTCCTTCGATGACAACATGGGTCAGGATCCACTGGAGGGTACATGATTTGCCCAATGCACCAATGGAGAACAGAAGATAATTGATTTCATGGATGTGACCCCCATTTTTCCTTCCTTGATGGACTCAAGAGCAGATCTACAATTCAAGAGCACAGTGATGACGTTGGAATTAGCGATATTTGTCCATGTGAGGTAAATATCTAAGGCTGTTCTAATTGCTATGAGTTCCCACTTGAAGTTGGAAGCAATTTGCCCTGCAGAGACCTTGTGCTTTGAAATTGTATTATCTGAGTACTTATGAAAGTCATCGGATCCAGCCCTATTGCACTCTGAGGAATGGTTTGGTAGTTTAGAAGATTGAGATGCCAGCTCAGATGTCGTTCTTGTCACTCGGCCTAGATAGAAAGTTAAGAGGCACGTTGCCAACAACTCTCGTGTAGCTCCAAATTTCAATATTAGTAAATAATGAAGTTGATATTTTGCAATATTCATAAATAATGGATATCTTTCTTTCCCCTTTAATTTTATTTAAGTAAAATTTCAGCATGATTGTTACTTATCAGTTTTCTTGAGATTGTATATTTTAATGTAGAACTGTTATTGATAAATCTTTCAAAGGAAATTTCCGAATCTTTCGACCCCCTTTAATTTTTTCCCCAGAATAACACCCCAAAAATGATATAAAAAATATCGAAAGAAATTTATCCGAATATTAATTTAGTTACAAACTTTGTCTGAATGAAATATGTATTAATTTTTCCGCCTTTATCCCATGTCTTTTCAAAAAGGTCATTGAGAATTTTGTAAAGGAACATAAGTATAACATGAGTAGATTTCTTTCATTATCATATTCTATCCACTGTATATTTCAAAAGAAAACTATACAAAGTCTGTTAAAAAAGTATCCAGCCTTAGTTGCTTTGTGGGATTGGGATCCTAATCTAATTCAAAATAGATCCCTTGCGCTTTTACATACTTAGTCCTGAATTTCTTAGAACAAAAACACTTCTGAAAGGCTTTTTTTAAATAGCTTTCAACTCCACTTGGCGTTCTGTCCTATCTCATATCTACTCTGAAAACGGGATCCTTTCAATGGCGTATTCGTTTTCGGGAACAGCCAGAAGGCGCAAGAAGCCAGAAAGCATTGATAGTGTCCAGTAGGTCCTGGGCAACAGCAAGCTGCAGTTTTTCTGTTCCATTGATCGAAGCTTGGGAGCAAATTTCGCAGCTGCTCTGCAAATATCCACACAAAACTCCACGTGGAGAACCTGTACTGATCTCACCTTGTTCAGAAATCTCTTGTACGGTTAAAGAATGATCTTTCGTTATCATACTTTCCACCTTTTTAACAGCAACAGCTGCATTTCGAGAGGTTTACGGCCAGCAAGAACGCTGGTCACTCTCCACAGATGTGCGGTCACTTTTGAATCGGTTAAGCCCTTCCTTAATTTGCGTGACCACCATAGCATCGTCTCCAAAAACTTGCTGAATCTACGAATTGACAAAATTTGATGCAGTACCTCTGCTCAAGTCTTTCAATCAGACGAACGCGTATAATACTCAACTGCTTGCTGAAAATGACTGATTCACTGGCACGAAGGGAAAACATTCAAGAATGCGCAATAAGCTGTCGCCTTCCTCTGTGCACCGTGGCACCACTTTAGAATCTCTATTGTGCGGCGTAGAAAAATTCAAGGTTGGATAGTTTTTGAACAGACCTTGTATATTAACAGATATTTGGAGGAAACAGATATGGGATAGTTTTGAATTCAATACAATGAACTTAAAATATTTCTTTTATAGGTTGTGATCCGCTTTTGAAATATTTTCATAAAAAAAAGTAAAATTTTAGAAGAAACGGGAAAATGGATTATCGACGTCACACACAACCAGATCATTTTACTTTCCAGGAAAGTCTATGGAATAAGAGAAGCAATGGTTATTTTTAAAATTAATGCTCAAGTTGAATTTAAGATGTGGGATGCCAGGGAAATATTATAATGGTGGCACGATTTTCAATATTTTCCCTTTGCAAATGTAAAAAAAAATGTAAACTTAGCAATATCACAATAGTATGCAGTGGCGTAACGTATATCCCCGCACCACAGGGAGGAGGAAGTCTGACTGACGCCAATTAAGTAACGTTTTTAAGATCCGATTTGGGGCCCAAAACCTGACTTTGATGGGCGAGGGACTTTATTATTTTCTGTAGTATGAATGTTTAAGGGAACCCTTAGTGAAAGTACTGAACAGACTCTTCGACGATTGATTGATCCATATTTTTAATCCCCTTTATACCAATCAAAATTTATACAGTAATTATTTCCTTTCAATTGCAGGAAACTAAAATTTATTCAATTATAATAGGAAAATATGTAAGTAAATACACATGTAAAACAAAAGATTGCCCACATTTCCAATATCTGTTATTTTGCAAATATTTGCAAGGAAATCCCCAATAAATAATTTTTTTCTTGGAGCTCTATGGGCT
Source organism: Trichonephila clavipes (assembly GCA_019973935.1). Lineage (NCBI taxonomy): Eukaryota > Metazoa > Arthropoda > Arachnida > Araneae > Nephilidae > Trichonephila > Trichonephila clavipes. The sequence continues at coordinate 177,964 of BMAU01014673.1, forward strand.
GAAGATAAACTAAACAAAAGTAAAAAATTTATACAAATGAATTATTTAATTTAAATTTAGTTTTTGATATAATATTGTTTCAGTTTCTGTAGCATAAAATAGGACTTTTTCAAAGCGTAAGGTAGAATTATCTTAGACGTGTGGGATTTTTTTTTGGATAAGGTTTTAATATTGTCAAAAACCAGTTCATAGTGATATGCATATTATTTAATTGCTTAAAAACATGTAACCGATTGTTTTTTATTATTTTTATGATGTTTTTACTTAGAAGAAAAAATGACTAGAAGCAGGCAAATATAATTATATGTTTTCAAATTTACATGCAGTTTTTCTATTTATTGCATTTGAACAACGCTAACGAAGTTCTACGGTGTAAAAATGAAACACTTATCTATAAAGTATAAATAATCTGAAATAAATGTTTTTTTAAAGCTGTTTTAATATGTTCCCTTTATTTCATATCCTTATTTTAGTTACCTTAATACACATAAAATTATTCAGATACTTTAAAAGTGTATTAGTTTTTAGTTAATTAGTCCTTGTTAGATTTGAAAACTGGTACATGTAAGACTGGTTATATGTATTTACATATGGCTCGGCCACAACTTCCTTTGGTAGGGCTGTGGAGCTGGTGCTTTCTCCACCTCTTTTAATCTTACAGAGCATCTTAGTGCCTGGTTAGACAATTTTAATGGTGAGAGTTTTGCAATATTTATGGCTATTCTTGGCCAAAATATTGTAATATTCATAGTTTCTCAAGCCGCAATTAAGATCGTATCTGGCACAATCTATTCCCATCAGAACTTGAGTTCGAGTGCAAACAACTTATTAACTCATTTCTTAGCACTGGAAGAGAAGTCGTTCTTCAATGGATCCCATCCCATTGCGGCATTCATGGAAATGAACAAGCCGACAAGTTGGTCAAAGAGGCTTTAACGATGTATATACCTTGCCTCCCGATGCCTCTTCGAAACGTCAATCGACTTCTCAACGACAAATTTTGACAGAAAAGAGCATCCATTCATACAGAGCTGGAAGTTAGCAAATCTTGGTCTCGTCTGCGTACCTAGGGTGGAGGATGTGGCATGTTTCACAGTCATCAACGGATATGATTACCTGTGTCCATCAGTTTAAGAATGGCCTGGCTAATTCACCGCTCTGCCCTCTCTGTAAATACGGGCCAATGATTGCGGAGCATCTATCCAATTGCCCCGCTCTACTTCATGTTCTCTCGCAAGACGACGTGGCAGCGGTAGACGAGTGGTCAAGGTATCGGATCGTGGCTGGCCTTGTCACGAGTTCGAGCCCAGTACCACTAAAGACCCGCCGTGTAGGGGAGCGATGATCGTTAAATATGTCGAGAGATCAAACGTCCTCTCGTTGGTGTGGTAGTTAGGAGAGGGGTGCCAGCTCAGGGGTCGTCCACTTCACTTGACCTTGGTTCAAAATTACGTGGTATGTCGCCAAAAGCTCTCGTGTAGCTGAACAGTGCGACGTTAATATTCACTCACTCGCAAGACGACTGTGTGTGTGTGGACGACTCCCACCTGCTAGTGTTATATCTGCTTTATATTGGACTGCAAGAAGTCTTATGTGCAAAAGGACGCTGGGGGAGTAATTTTTTTTAAAAAAGTTTTCATTTTAAAAATCCTTTCTTTCGTCTGATTTATCTGTTTCATACAAGCAAGGTTGAGCGAGTGTTTATTAACGAGGTAATTGATGATGTCCCTCAAAATGTAAATCCAAGGTCAAGTGATAAGGATGACACCTGAGAAGCCGTCACATTGTAACACCTTCTACATCACTCCATCGTGAGGACTTCGAGCCTTGGAAGATTTAACGTATACCACGGCCATAAACAAAGTTTTATTTCTTTAACAATGAGGCTTTTCAAGATTGTAGGACTATTTCATCAATATTTATTCTGCTAGCTTTTTTTCCCCATTTTTACAAATAGATCGAGTAGAAATCATATATATGCAATGAGATTTTACAAGTGCTTTTGCAAATAAGCCTCAGGAAAATGGAACAAAGACTTGAAAATACTTCTGAAAAAATTTCCATGTCGGAAAGAAATACGTAACGGATAATTTCTAAATTTTCATTGACAGAAAATATCTAAGAAGTTAAAATTTTTTTGAACTTCATAGGCATTTCCAATCTGTGCAAACGCGGAGAAAAGCTGCTGTTTAAATCACAACTGAGGTAAGAAAAATTTTTGTTGCTTAAAAATTAAAAATAAAACCTGAGTTATCATTAAAAAAATTTGTCGTTATTTTCCAAATTTCTTGACATTAAATATTTATCGTGTAATATGTGCGCTCAATAAAAGGATGTTACATAAGCATAACCCTACAAAACATCTAGCAATAAACCAAAGTTGATCGATAGAAAGAAATATCGCTTGGAATTAAGCACACACACAAGAGAACATACGCTTGTGGAATATTCATCTGTATATCCAGAAAATAAACAAACCCGTCCCAGTAACATTTAGAAATTGAGGCCAATTATTATAATGTAAGTATTCCTTGACGATAAACTATTTTTCAAGGTTATCCCTTTCCCTTTCAGAAAGTAGAGAAAAAGTAAATATAATTTTTTTGCCGAAAAATTAGTCCTCAAAATCGGAATTTGAATTGTTTACAAACATCACAAAAAATTTATTCCTGAATTTAGAAAAAGATAAAGCTTAATTATACCAACCTTGCTGTTCAGGCTATTTTTTTAAAGTTTTCTCTATACTTTTAAAATAAAAACAGTAAATTTAAAAGAACCATTATAAAATTTCAGAAAAAGAAGCACCTTAAATATAACGGGGAACACACACACATATTTTTGGCTTGATATGAACGTATCTAAAACAGATTAATTAACAAATTATTATATTAGTAAAAAATTAATTACCAATTAATAATCTATAAGGACTTTCCTGTTACAGAAGTGAATTCATGTAATTGAGATAATTTATGAATTTGGTTAGTTTGGGTGGAGGTTAATGAGTCTTTTTGTATAAACCCTATTAGATATTATTTATAAATTACAGAATTTAACCCAAATCTGCTTGAGAAATCTCTTGGCTCCTTGATACAATTTACTCTTCGAAAACCTAATTATATCAACAATTTATTCTAAATATTTACGAGATGAAAGAAATATAGTTGAGGCATATAAACCTATTTTTTTTTCTAAAAAACCAATAAGGAGTTATTGCGAAGTTACTTGCGTAATATCAAAAGAGGTTTTTATGACTTTTTTATTAAATTTTTTTTAATACTTCTTAATTATTTTGAATAAGATAATTAAATATTTTATGTTATAAGATGTGTGTGTGTGTGTCTTTATTTTTTTGTGTATATTTCTTATTAATACTTCTAAATTTATCAAAATGGTTAATTATTTTAGTCAATCATTCTTCGGAGTACAATGCCTTTATATAATTCAGACTAGTTAACATGCAAATCTATAAAATCTTTCCCGTAATTATGCATTTAAATGAGTCACAGAAGTACACGGCACTCAAAATCATTGGTAATATATAGGTTTAACTTTAATTTTTGAATATTTATGAATATTACTTCTAAATAGGCAGATTTTATTCCAGTGGCCTAACGGAGAATGTTAGGGCCCCCTCCCTGCAAAGTCTGGTTTTGGGCCCCAAGCACAAATACTTACTTGGCGTCAGTCAAGTAAGTATTTGTGCTTGGGGCATTAGGGTTTGAACTCATGACACGGCGTATAAGAGTCCGTCACCAAGACCACTAGGTCCTTTAAAATAAAGAGTTTGAATGCAGAAATTATGCGGTATACGAGTACTAAAGTAATCCAGAAATTTACTTCCATCATTCTAATTTTCAGTTAATTTTGGTAATAAAGTTTCTTTCAATTAAATTAATATTTCAAACTGTAAAATACACAGTTTGGGGCTTAAAGAATTTAAAAATGCAAAGTTACAGTTCACAAATAATTCTGTTTAAAATACAATATAAGTAAAATAAAATACGTTTACAGTATTTTCTTGAAATATTAATATTCATATGATTTGTTGAAATATACGTTACTCTAGTTAGGTTTTAAAACTTATAATTAATATTGAGTAAAAAAATATATATATATATATATATATATATATATATATATATATATATATATATATATTCAATTGAAATTTGCTCTAATATATTTTCTTAGATTGTGGAATAAAAGCCATATGACCTTTTTGAAAAAATATATTCACTTTCCCTTAGTGAGAAAGGATTTTTTATAAACAATATCTTCAATGCTAAGATTAATTTTATTCAAAATAAAGAAATGTCGCATCTCTTGAAAGATGTCAAGGTCTAGAGGAGAGAGACAACGTCATTTTCTCCTTACATCTGTCAAATATCTTTTCAACAGTTTAAAGCACAATCATTTTATTGACAGTACTCAATCATGCTTGCCTTTATTTAGTTTGTCAGCATCATCTGAAAGCTTCAATAAAAGTCGTAAAATACTAGATTAGTGACGGAATCACTGTATTTCACTTCAATAAATTTGAATGATAATATTGCTGTCATTTTGTAATGTGTCGTGTTTCTTAATCAAACCTTCAAGCATTGTTTGAAAAATAAAATTGATTCTGGGAAACACTCAAAACTTGTTTGACTAATATTAGTTCATTTGTCCTAATATTAGTTCACAATCTCCTTATAGATATCTTATTCAAAATTTCAATCGATAGTAAAATACTTTTTAAAGCGCTCAATTGAGCTGAAATTTTATATGCACGATTATTTTGAATGACGATACGGTAATTTAATTATAATTACTAAAAATTAATTTACTAAAACTAATTATTCAAAGAATTACAGATATAGCCTCGTTGACATCATTTTTGGCGATTTAGTGACCATTTTGGCGACTTGTGTCAAAACTTGAAAAGGCTTTTTTTTCTCCCATTTTAAAGCGCTCATTTGAGCTGAAATTTTCTGTACACAATTGTTTTGGGTGATAATACGATAATTTAATTATAATTAATCAAAATTAATTAAATGAAACTAATTATTTAAAGAAATACAGATACAGTCACGTTGGCTTCATTTTTAGCAACTTGGGTCAAAACTTTAAAACATTTTTTTCCCTAACGTTTTTAAAGAATTCATTGTAATTGAAATTTCATATACGCAACTTTTCTGGATGACAATACGATACTTTAAGGATAATTTATAAAAATTAATTGCCACTTAATATTGTGATTCTGTCATATGTATATGCATACTTATATTAATTGTAATTATTTATTTAAAAGTAACTAAAATAAAGTTTTCTTTTTTGACCTAATTAGGAATTGAATAAATTTTTTTTTTATATTACTTGCTTTTATATAAAACGACTGGAAAAGAAAAACTCGTCAGATATATTTTTAGTTTTCTAAATATATTTACTCTCTAATATATGTTGCAACAAAAATGCTAAGAGAGAGAGAGAGAGAAAAAGAGAGAGAGAGATAGAGAGAGAGAGGAAAAAGTTTTTAAAATTTTATGACTCAGCTACTATACATAAAAAATTAAGAAACAGGTTTAAATATTTTCTTTTTTATGTCATTGTACATAATTAATTTTAATATAAATAGCCATAATTAATTTTAATGTTTAATATTAATATAAATAGCTATAATTAATTTTAATATTTGTATCCTTAGAATCACCTATAGAAATTTACATACTTTAAATATTGTATGTGGGCTTGAATTTATAAAATATAAATCAAAATATTATTTTGTTATAAATCAGCACAAACTATTTATTTAATGCTATTTTACATTCACACAAAAAAAAATTAACAGGAGTTCCTCTTAAACCAGCGTTTCTCCAACTATGGGGAGCACCCACCTAGGGGGGCATGGTACCCCTATGTGGGGGGGACAAGAATATCGAAAAGTTGAATATAAAATATTGAAAATAATTATCAATATATTGAAAGGAAGCAAAACAAAATACATTCTGACATTATTAAAAAATAAAATACGTAATCACACTGATGTAAAATACTTATAAATGTATCGGTTCGGCAAAGAGTATTTGATAAAATTAATTTATTCATACTAAATTAAAAACAAGTTTAGTAATTACTAGTGACTTCCATCGGCTTCTCATTTCCAAAATACATTGCTTATCTTGATAATTTGTGCAGTTTATAATTAATATCGCATTATAGCTTTAGCTTTGAAGTACATTATTGCTGTATTCAATTTTAATTGTTGAATGAGGGGGCGTGATGAAAATTATAACTGAAAATCGGGTCGCAAATATCGAAAGTTTGAGAAGCAAAAGCTTAAACAATTGAATAATAAACTATTTTTATCACTAAGAAACATTTATGTGAGTTTTTCATTTTGAGAAATTTATTTAAAATCCGTGCTGATAGACACATTTCTGTTTTCTTCTTCTTATAAGGAAAAATCAGAACTTATCATTTGAAAGAAAATGAAGGCAGCAAACAAGTCTCTTACTTTTTTATAAAATCAAATTGTCTTTTTTTAATCACTTGCTATAAAATTTAATATCAATGTATGTAATTCAGATTTTACATCCCTCAATTTCAAACAACTTCATTTGTCTTCCTCAAAATAAAGGGAAAAAGTGAAATGATTTTTAATTAGGTAAGTTCTTGGTCATTAAGAAATTTCTTTAAAATCTTTCTCCGTCTTTGTTAACATAATAAATCGCGTTGAACGTCATGATTTTCGGATGTGTTGATAAACAGATCTCTATCTGAAAAAATTTTGATTCTTCCAATACCTTCCAATCTTAATCTTCCATGTTTGAAAAGTGAGGGTCACGTTAGTTTCAAACACAAACAATAGTATCGGATAACCTTGTACGTGTAATTGGGAAATGTTTTATTTTGAAGAATTTAGTATTATAAATAGACGCTTGTGTGTGTGACTACATTAAAAATGTCACTAAATTATAATTAAACTTTAATGACAAAAATAGGATTGATAAATATCCTTAATAATGGTTTTTAATATATATATACTCAAATGTGACCTTAAACTTTTAAAAATCCTTAACTAACTTAACTCAGTGGCGCTACAGCCCGTGAGGGCCAAGGCCTACTGTGCCCAACTCAGTACACGCAACCTTGGGCCCTGAGGTACATGAGCAGATGTTCTGGTCAGGTAGTCAGCCTGACGAGAAACCCCCAGTTTAAAAATCCTATCAAAGTATAAAAAAATTATAAAAGCTGAGGCTCAAATAAGTTACAGTTTAAAAAAAATTAAAAGCACGCTTTTATAAATCGAAAAAAAGTAAAAAATAATTCCTAATATAAGAATAAAATGATGAATGAGAAAATTAATGTCATTGTGGTAAAAGCGTGGGGTGCTTTGTACTACATTTTTGCACTAACTCTGCATTTTGGAATATACCGTAAAATCCGGCGTATATATATAACGCGCACTGTTAACACAAAAAATAAGATTGAAACTTACAGGTGCGCGTTATACGCCGAGTATAAAAATGAGAGCTTTAAAAATAAAGAAAAGACGAGCATAGAAAAAAATACCTTATACGTAAATTGAAATGATGTCTTTTTAAAATAAATGACATTCCTTACGTACTTTAAATGTTGTAGTTCTAGAAGTGAACTATTTTTTTAAAAAGCTTGGCATAATACCTCGAATAAATTACTTCAAAACATAAGAGCATTACACGTGTACATTTCAGGTTTCTTCGTAAAAAAAGGGATACGAGTTGTACGGCGAATATATCTAAAAATTATAAAGTGAGGCCTGAAAGTATAGGTGGGCATTATACGGCGGTGCTCGCTATACACCGGATTTTACGGTAACTTGTAAGAAATTATAACAATTGATATCGAGTACCCCACGCTTTTACCACAATGACATTAATTTTTTCACGGTAATTATTTTATTTCTATATTAAGAATTATTTTTTGCTTTTTATTTCGATTAACAATAAAAGCGTGATTTTAGTTTTTTAAAACTGTAATTTATTTTTCATTTCTTAGTTCGATCTACAGTAAAAGAGTGTTTTTTTAGTTTTTTAAAACTATCATTTATCCATTGATGAATTAATCTATTTTGTTTGTTGTGTATTTGTATTAACCTGAGCTTTTACGCTTTAGGGTTGTACTTAATCTTTTAGTCACCAAATCTGGAATCGGTCCTCAAATCTGGAAGTGAGATCTGGAATTAGTCACCTAATCTGGAAAGAGGAAATCTTTAGACCTGATGATCTTTATCAGGACAACAGAGAAAAATTATGAAATCATTGTATTGTCATCGGTCTTTGACAAGTGTACCTGACCTTTTAAAGTGGGTAAAAGTCGAGTTCAAGGATTCCGTTACATACCGGTGAAGATAATAAAAACGTGTTAAAAAGGAAGAATTTTTTCTGATTGTAAAAGCAAAAACCAAATTTAGTTTTATGGACAAAAGAAGTTTTAATAATAATCTTTTCAGTACAGGTGGAAAGGAATAAAAGTTGATTTCATTGAAACAATTCAATTATTGCATTCCATTAAACTTTATCTTCAATTTATCGTAGTAAGAATTCATTGATAATCGATTAAAATATTTTAATTGAGTTATTATTAAAAAAAGGGGCACATTTGTCTTTAATGTTATGGTACGTGGAGAAAGAATTTATGGGTCTGCTGTAACTTTTATTGCTTTTTCTTAATTTTCATTTTCATAAATAAAAGGTAAATAATTATCATAAAATACTCTAGAAAAAGGGTGTCCAACTCAAAGGCTAACTTGGGTCAAGCAAACTAGGTAAAACTTTAGGTGGGTCACACAAAAAAAATCAATATTTATTGAAAAGTAGGCTTATTTAAAATAATATATTATATGAAACATACATAAAAAAGTACACGAAAAATTTAATGTTTCTGTTCTGAGATACTTGACATTACTTCTCTGCTACTCTGCTTCCTATTTCGAGAGAGCCGGTTGGTGGCGTTGTAGATTTGTTGCTGGCCTTCTGCATCAAAGGTTGCGGGTTTGACCCCAGCCCAAGCCGGTAGATTTTAAAGTTGCAGAAAATCGACAGCGTCCATGTCATATGATTATGCGGCATGCAAGAAATTCCCTTGAATGCCCGTTTGGCTTAGATGTTCTCGGCAATATTTAATTCCTTTTACAATTTTGTATTGTCATAGCTCAGATGCCTTCCTCTGGTGAGGAAATTGGGCGTCAAAATTACTTGCGGCAATTGGTATCGCCTATATGGAGCGGCACTAAAAAGTGAAACCAGATTCTGGGGAATGTACTAGGTCTGCAAAGGTAAAAATACCAATTAGCAGCCATATTAAGAGGAAAAAATATATATTTCGGGAGAAATTTATTTTATTTTATTGTGTATAATATTGTGTCTCGATATGTTGTCCGAGCCGCAAAAACGTTCGTTGTGGGCCCCGAATTCAACACCCTTGCTCTAGAAGGAAGTTTATTTTGAATTTTATATATGATTTTGTGTAATTTTTTTTTTTGAGTTAAAATTTAAAACTCTTTGTTTTATATACAATCGAACCTCAGTATTACGAACCTCTATATTGCAGATTTTTCTAAATAGCAAACTTTTCCCTGGAATCAAGAACATTTCACGATTTTCTTCGTAAAATAACCTCCCAATAGCGAAATGCATTTTCTTGTAATTCAATTTTTTCCCTCCCTATATTTAAAGTATTTCTGGACATTTCAAGTTATTCTCTCTTTTAATACGTTTTATGATGGTCATAAATCTTGAACTGGTATTATTATGTGCCTAACTCGCAGAGAGCAATATAATTCTGGGTGTTTCATCCAAGAAGTGCAATCTTTAACCCCCATTGTCCAGTTCACTTTATCATCTTCGATATCCCTTTTAACCATCAGAGGAGTTTTTTCGTGTCCTCGTATCCTTGAACTATTCTCCGTTCATTTGTAGTGTTGATCAGTCGTACTGGTAGCTTCGTTTCTTGTAGCTTGAAACTGTTAAAACGTAAGTGCTTGAGAATCAAAGAAAAACATTTAATTGTTCAGAAAAAGCACAAAGGCTTCAAGAAACTTTCCTTGCAGTTTTTCTTTCTTTCTTTGACAGGTAGGTAAGATAATAAAATAAATATATATTAATTTACAAAAAGGCGTGGATAATTACTTTTTTAAATATATATAGTGTTTATGAATTTAAATTTGTTTTATGTGGTTTATAAAGAAAATTGAAAGATGTACCTCTATAAAACGAATTTTCCATATAACGAGCTTTTTTCGGGATTTAGCGACTTCGTTATATAGAGGTCCGACTGTATTTCAAAAATTTCTGGATAATCCCAACAAGTTTTTTCTGCATAATTATTTTTTATAAGTGATGAACATTAGCTTACATAAACTTAACTAAATTAATTTTCGAACTTAATCATAATTATAAAATGACAAAAAAGGAAAAATATAAAAGAATACTTTACACTTTTCACTGTGATTTCACATCCCATCGCCAGCATGATGAGAATCAGGAGAAGCAACAACAGGCAATCTAGAACGAACTTCATGTCTTCTTTCCAGTAGTCATCCACAGTTGTGTGATTTCCATACATTATGGTGGCATTGCTTAAATTGGAGACCTGCTCCGTAATACTTAACTGAGCACTGAAATGTTCTGATTCGTCAACGGGGGACGTCTGGTTATCTTCATTTGAAATTAGCTCACCATCGTCATAGTCCAAAACGGAGCTGCTACCGTTTTTCATGTAATTGGCAAAATTGGGTAATATAGTCTTTCGAAAAAAATTCGTGAGCTGTTCCATGGTGATTAGATTGATGATACTGATTCAATTACCCCTTTATCAGGTACTAGGTCATCTGAAAAGGAAACGGATTTTTTTAAAGCAAGCTAACTGAAACAAGAGACATTTCCTCATCATTGACTATTGAGCTTTCTTTAAATTTAAACTATCCACAAAAAAGAATCGGTGGGAGTATCATTTAAATGATGGCGGCTGGTGGAAACTGGTTATGCCCTGAGATACTCTATTGGATATAATATGGCTACACAGAACTAAATAATCGTGGTCAATGTACTGTTCGAAACGGATAAAGGGATGAAGTGTTATTTCACGTTTGCTGATCTTAAAAGGAATATAATAAAGGGGAGGGGAATTGTTTAAAAAGTAAAAAAGATAAGTGTGTGATATTTAATCTCAAAATATAATTCTAAAACATGTTTGCTGCATTATAAATTAATTTTGCTCGTCATTATTTTTGCACTTTTGAAATAAACGATTTATTTGTTGTAGGTTTTTTATGATCCTATTTATTATTTTGATCTTCTCACGAAACTTATTTTTAAAAAGTTTTTTTCCCGAGTTTAAAACTCGCTTAATCGATTATTACATTTCTAGAAAATATAGATGTTGATGTATAGACAGCTGTGTTATATTGCTGTTCTTCAGTAAAACTAATCTTTATAGTTTTCCCCCATTATATAAATAACATACAACTATCATCCAAAAACTATCTACACTGTACGAGGAATGACATTGAATAGTTATGCTTGAATAGTTATTAATAGTTTATAGTTATTAAAGTGTCAATTAATTTATACAAAGCAGTTTTTATATCATTTTTGTCATTAATTAAGCCATTTCTTTCAATAGTGTTTTCTTCTATTTTATACATGAAATATTTTTTCTTTTAATATTATGCCCAATAATATTTTTCTATGTACAAGAATGAATAGTTTTCAAAGCAAACTCTAGCGTGTTGACATTAACAAAGGTTTATTTATAGTTTAATATTTACTTAAAAATTTTTGGTATATATGTATGTATGTATTCACACACACAATATTTCTAAAAATACTTTTCAGTCAATTGTTGCAAAGTTATACTGAGGAAAGAAAAACATTACATTTATTCAAAAACTATAACTTCTACTCACTACATTATCTTCATTTTAATAGTCACCTAATTGTTTTGTATTAGGTGAATATGTCACGCAGAAGAATTAGACTATAAAATATGTATTATGGTATATATAGTTCTGTTTTTCTTGTTTCTGAGAAGTATTTGCTTAATTTGCTAATAATGTGAAAAAATAATAGAAATGTTGATTATATTATAATAATGCATTTATTAATTAAAAAGGGAAAAAAATTCCAATATTTGAAACTGAAATACTGAAACAAAACAAAAAACAATATAGATATGAGTTCTTGTAAGACTCAAAAACGATTTCAAAGACTCAGATACCAGTAAAAAAATTATGCTTAGTATCCAAAAACGTACTTTTATATTTATATTATGCTCCAGAATATTAAAAGCTTTTTCGAAAAACTTAAAGCGTGAGATTTGTATTCTAACAAACTCAATGAATAAATTAAAAATTTTCATCAATAAATTGTATTGTAAAACTTTATATCAATTTTTGCATTAAATTTAACGACATAAATCAAATTATTTCGTAAGAAAACAATTTGTCGCAATTGCATAACTACATACAATTTGTAATGTATTTTTCAAAGCATAATAATTTGAACATATTTTAGAAATTACTTCGTATTGTATTTTCAATGGTTTTATTAAATAACTGTCTTAATTTGGGTTGCATCTATAAGTAATATAAATATGTGTTATACATTTCACTATAGGTAGAACCTACTAAAATATTTATAAAAAAATAACCTATAAAAAGAAAAGATTCAAATAAAACTTTGGATGCAATGAATTCGTAAGTAAAATTAAAAGCTTCAAACTTCACCAAAATTACATAACTAAAATTAAGACACTTTTCATTCATAGTATTTTAGTTTTAATAACAGCAGAAAATTTTCTTAGACAGCGAAATCTTATATAAGTTAAATATTTAATTAGAATTTTTTATAGAGTTCTCTAAGAATTGAGTCCATTGTAAATAAGAACATATAGAATATATATACATGAGCCATTTTCTTTTAAAGTGCTGCAAGTTCATTTTATATTACATGGAGATATTTACCACTTTCAAAGTAATTATATTTGTAATTTCATTAATTACGTAAATTTATGTTGACAAAATGATGAAAGTTTTAAGAATTTTTTGGAGAACTGTTCCTAGGTAAAAAGCTCATAGAAAATTGCATTCAATGTTATAGTTAATTAACTTTTTGTCAAAAATGGACTTACACCATTTTCAATTAAAACGGCGCATATGCTAAGCAAACAATGCTTACATACAAATATTCTATGTAGAATATTTTGAGTGAAATTTTTATAAAATAACCCATCAAAATAATACAGCAAAACGGACAAGGTAACAGACATAAAATATCACTTGAAATAACCTTTGCGTTAATTTTTTCAAGATTTGATATAAATGATAATATTTCCGATCAAAATTAGTCTACTAATTTATTTTCTTTCATTAACTTTTAAGGTATCCGGCTACTTGCGACAACCTTTTTTTAAGAAAATGGATATATAGAGATTTTTTTGTGGTTTTTAGATTCCTTTAGTGCATTTTAAGAAAACAAAAAGGCTAAAATTATGAAGAGTAGAATAAATTATTACTACTAAAATGACAAAAAATAGGTAAAAGTTGACAAAAAATTACATGAACGGGGCCCGCTCTATACAAATAGTAAATGAACAAATTCTCAATTTTTCAGCTTTGATGTATTATTTTGCTATTCCTTTTTGAAATGACCTTCAGGATCAGCGATCTTTTAATTTTTTACAAAAACTAGAGAACTTTATCCTAGTTATTATATGAAATTGCTTAAGAAATTAGTGATTATATTCGCATAAAGAACTGTAAATTTTGTAATAAAACAGTGATTGATAAATCTGAAGATTACAAAACTTCAACTGTTATACAGAACTACACACAAATTTCAGCAAATTATTTTTAAAACTTTTTGAGCAACCGCTGTCTCCGTTTGAGCTTTTCGAAAAAAAGAACACATTTCGAGTTAAACGCATTTTAAAGTTTGACATCTTATGTAAAGTTATGGCATCTGCTTTTACTAAAACACTTGTAGCTTTTGTTCTAGTGAATGGAAAATAAAAAACCTTGGTATTTTTATAAAGCTAATAAGATACTCTATAAAATAAAACCATAAGAAATTTGTCAATTTAAAAAATAAATCATGGTTTTAGGGTAGTCGGATACCTTAAAGAAACATGCACCCTACTTTAAATTTTCTGAGCTATTTCTCTAAATTAACTATAGAGAACTTATAAAACAACGTTAAACTTGAGAAATTCATTTTCGTTTCAAAGAGCAGTGACTGAATGAAGAGTCGAAAGGATGAACTTACGTATCGCCGTTGATTACTTAAGAAATTCCTCCACTATCCCAGGTAAACCTTCGATCCCACAGCACAGACTTCTTCCATTTCCCAACATGGATAGTTCTCGTTACCTAAGCGAAATATAAAGACAGGTGTGTTTGTGGGTAAAATGACGTCACTATTACAAACCAATTCTTCCAGGAGCTACAACTCTAAAAGTTCGACAGGTACTTGAGACCTCTTCATCCACACACACATACACATACACAAAAAGTAAAAGTAAAGAATATCAATCAAATTCATAAAATATGTATTAAATAGACGCACGCCGTGCAAAAAGGTATCCGAATACGTTCGGAACCGTGATTTAAAAAAAAGCTTATAAATGAAAAATTTTCATGATATTTAGTGCCATTTGGATTAGAATTTATAAATAAAATTGTCTTAAAAATATTATTAGAATAAAAAATTATTTGAAAGCAGTATTTTGGCAAAAAGTGAACACAGAATTACCTGTTTTCAAAACATTATCCTTTGATGAAAAATGCTTCTATAACAATATTTTGCTTATAAAAAGCAAAGATTTCTTCAGAGGATCTGAACTAGGATTTAGGAAAAATTCACAATATTTGTAGAGTTACTACCTATTAATATAATTATAGGTGCTTTTTTTCTTAAAATTTCTCCACTTCGTTTTATTAAAATATGGATAAATCCACTTCTAAGTTACATATTTAAAAACTCCTAGTTCAGACTCTGTACAGAGGTCTGAGCTACATACAGGCAAAATATTATTATAATAGAAGCATTTTCTATAAAAGGAGAATGTTTTGAAAAAAAGGTAATTCTATATTCATTTTTTGCCAAAATATTACATTTAAATGCTTTTTTACTGTATTAATATTTTTAAAACAATTTTTTATATGTATTCTAATCTAAGGGACACTAACTATCATACAAATTATCCATTTAAATGCTTTTGAAAAACAACAGTTCCACAAAGGTAGTCGGATACTTTAACAAGTCAGTTTAAAATTTTACATCATTGACTTCTTTCAATTGATGTAAAGAAAATAGATGAAAATGAAATTTTGATATTTGAAAATATTGCCAATGAAAAAAAAACATACTTATAAATGGAACTCTTACTTTTAACAATTAATAGTATGAATAAAATATAATTAACGAAAGATTGCGCATTATTTTAACAAAGATGTACGAAATACGAGTACATATACTCGCCAAATCAAATATTAAACTGTGCACCTCCTGTCGTCGAGTATTTTAATTCAGTGTGATACATACTATATATAGAGTTGTTAAGAAAAATAATGTGAACGAATCACAAACACACAAGGAATATTTTGTAAGGTTTCCCCACCTTTATATGTTGAAATTTGTGGATATGAGGATATTCTGAAGTTTCATAAGTCCAATATGATATGAAAGTACAAAAAATAAACAGTGAATGATAACTCGCAGTGACCTTCAGCGTAAGACATAGTAAAAACTTATTGAGAAATTAAGTTCATTGGAGAAAAAAAAAGAAAACATTAAATTTTGAGTACATGAGAAAGTAAACAAAATTACATGATTCGCATGCTTTTCAAACACTTGGGGAATGAATAGAATTGCACATTATAGTAATAAACACTATTGTATACCAAAATTTTTTATTTATTCTAGTTTTTTTTAAAAATAATAGCGGTTATAAGTTCATAAATTTTATTCTTTCAGCTGTCCACTTAAGTTTTGAAAAGACTCTAGAAAGATCAGGGAGAGAGTTGAAAAAAATTGTTTATTTCTCACACTTTTGGATAGCGAGTGGGACCACAATTTTTTCCCTGCAGTATTAAGACGTAAGTGATGAAAATAAACACAAAATCTCTCCAAACCTTTAAGTGAATAAGGCAGAGTTGGTCAAAAAAATTTCTTTTTTTCTATGATTTTTAAATTTTGTGGTTCCGATTTTGAATAATTCAATATTCAATAGATAGCTACAATTTTTTTAGATGACAATTACGAATATTATAAATAATTTTTATGATAAGTCTCAAATTGATCTTCTGAATATAGAAAGAAACGAATAATTTAGGAGTAATATATATATATATATATATATATATATATATATATATTAATGTTTAACTTTAAATTAGATTTAGGACAATTCGTATATGATTAATGATTATATGTGTATAATTATTAATCATATACGGGGGGGGGCAGTCTTAAAGTATCCAAAAGTAATGGCTTATTATTATGGAACTACCCATCAGAATGTCATAAACTGTTGATTTATGGTTTGTAAAATTCTCCAAGAATTTTTGGGTCTAGTCCGAACGATCGCACGTGCGCGCATTATTCGGCAATCTCTAACGATAAACTTTTTACACTGACTTCATTTGTACAGATGTGGATGCCACAGTAAAAGGTGCAGTGCGTACTTTGATTACGGGATTTAAATCAGTCACGCGTGTACAGCGAAGTGTTCGAACAAATTAGTGTTAAAATACATAGTATTATTGAATTCAATACATTATTATTGCATGGGGGGGTGCATGATGAAAATTATGATTGAATATTGAGTCGTAAATATTAAAAGCTTGAGAAGCATTGGTCTAAGGTAACTATATGCCATATTAAAGGAAAACAAATTTCCACAAGAAGTGATTCCTTCTTTCTATCATGTTTAAATTTCTATAAATTTAATTTTAATTTCAATATTTGCGAATAATCAATAACCAAAGATTGTAACTAATGTCTTTGAGTAAATTTCTATTTATTTTTTTTTCTTACTTATCAGTTGTGTTTTATTTTTGTTACTACCCTTTAATTTTGATGATCAGGGAATCAATCTTCGAGACGTGATTGATACCGTATTAATTCAAGTCTAAGCCGCCATCGATTTTAAGCCACACTCCAAATTCTCAACAAGTTTTTGAAGAAAAATGAAAAATAGTGTAAAATGGTTTATCCATATCCACTTTTACAAAATTAATATAATTTTTAAATGAGAACTTATAAGAAGTGAATAATTAGTTATTTTACCAGTATTATAACTTTGAAATACGTACACCAACTATGCTCTATGTGCTCCATCGAGCGAATTTTTTTGCTTTGATTCTAAGCTTCACCTGATTTTCAGTAGCATTAACATTGGAAAAAAAAGTGCGGCTTAGATTCGAGTAAATACGGTAGTTGCGTATGCGAACTAGCACCACCACGTTCAAAGGGAAAAAAAACTTTGATGGAGATAGTTAATTTAATTTTTTTTTTATGAAAATTATCGGTGGAAGATTAAAAGATGAATTTATATAAGTTGAGGGCAGTTATATTATGGAATTCCTACATGAATTTAGTTTGAAAAATGCAAGCAAACAAGTCTTCATATTATTGTAATACATATTATGCATATATTTATAAAATTGATCATGCAACATCGCAATCGAGGTTTTATACTCAATGAAATAAAAAAGGCCCCTTCCTTAAGAGTTATTTTTGATTAGTAGACTATCTAAAGTTTGAAAGGCAATTAGATACATCTAAAATCAGAAATATTGAATGCTTTAGATCAGTGCTTCTCAAAGTTTCAATATTGGCGACCCAATATTTAATAATAATTTTCATCGGCCCCCTACATACAATGACAATGTTTTGAATTCAATAGTACTATACTTTATCGCTAAAGCAACGATACGATTTTAACCTCTTGAGTTCCACCGGCATTTATCAACATCTCTCTCAGCCAAGGTGTTAATTTCCCCGGACGTTTATATACGTCTTTCTAACATACGATCATTTCTGTGCACTGATATCCATAACAAAATTTCGAAGGCTTTGGAATGCAATAAAAGAACCTTGACAGTGTTTGCGAAGGACTTACTTATTTCAGAAGATTTGTTTATTTATTCCTTTTCTCTACTCTCCCCCCTCTCAATACATCACATACGCGCGTCTATGTAGAGAACGGGAGTATTGAGGAGAAAATCGCTTAACTTTTAATTGGCTGTTGAGAGATTAATTATAAACCGTACAAATCATCAAGATAAGTGTTAGTTTTTGTGCATAATTTTATATATAAGCCCCTGGGACATTTATTAACGCTGTTCTTAACTTAGTAATGTCAAATTAATTATAAAATACATTCTGCGGTACTGATGCATTAAAGTGTATTATATCAGTGCAAATGTGTGTTTTATTTATTATTATGTTAGAATGTATTTTGCTTGTTTATTTTCAGTAAATTAATAATTTTTTAAAATAATATTTTGTTTTTAACTGTTCACACAATATATGCTCACCTCCCCTAGGGGGTGAGCTTCACAGTTTGAGAAACACTGCTTTAGATTCAAAGAAACATTTCAGATTTCTTAAACCATCACAACCTGAAAGGAAATTTATTCATGGTAAAGTACGAAGCAAGATTTTTTTTTTTGTGGAAAAACTATTGAAACAGAATACAGGTGTGCATATTCGAACCTCAATCTTTTTAATGTGGAAACGTAGGAAGTCTATTTTCTTCTTTAAACCAGCAATTTCATAACCGCTAAGAAATGTTATTCTACAACTTTTAAGAATCAAAACCTTGCAAGCATTGTGTATCGTTTTTTCCTCACGCATGAGTTGAATGAATTTTAATCAGAAGTATGCTGTTTCAGGCGCACAAGATTAAACAGTTTAACTATTCTGTAGTAAATGTGTGAAACAATGCAATAACTTCCGAGTAAAATAAAAATACGTTAAAAAATTCCATTAATAATAATTTCTTTCATAAACACAACCATTCATATAGTTTCTGATTTAATTGTTTGCTGTCCATTAAAGGGCTACTTTTATTTAAGGATATTCAATAAGTTATTTTTTACATGATACTGTGTAGTTTGAGAAAAAGAATGGTAGAGTGTTATTTATTAATTTAAATATTTGGTTTATTTACGTCACAGCTATGAATTACAGTATATACATTGAAGTTATTAAAAAGATTGGTTAGTTCATTAGAGTTTGATTTCAGTTGTTTGTGAGGGAGGAGATTTTTGACGTTTTCCAACGGACTTCTCTCTAGCCTCTCTAGGGGTGGTAGCGGTCGGCCTCTTTATCATCGAGTTATGTCTCGCTCGTGAGTGGAGTAGGGATTTCTCACGGTGTCAAAAGTTGCCGGGACGATGACCAAAGACAAGACTTGGCAATATTTTAAGGGTGCATGTGGGGGGGGTCAATGTATGTGGAAATAATGCTCTTTGTGCTCTTCTGAGGGTCAAGGGGACTTTCGGTTGAGACGACTCGGTTTCATGCTTGGCTTTTTGATCAGCTCTCTTATATATTGCTGGGTATCCCAACATGACTTGGGAGACACTGTAAGGACTGTACACTGTAAATTATTATTTATTAAATTATGTATTATAAACAAATATTTATTATTTTTTTTTTTGAAAAATACTTTTTTAAATTCTTACATGTTAAAAATTAAATGTATGTTAGGGGTTGCAAAGAACTGATGGTCTGTGTGCTTTACACATGTATCCTTGTATTTCTTCGCATGTCTTAAAACTGTTTTGCTAATATTGATTAAAAAACTAATTGAAAATTCTTTTATAAAATTGACATAACTTTGAATGTATGTTTGAATTACCTTGAGCACATTATTTCAATTAATTCAAGAGACTTAAAATACTTTAATGGACCACAAGTACCCCAGTTGTACATGTAAAAAAATCAGTCAAGATGAAATAGTGAAGAAATGTAATTAAACCGCGCATAAATTTTCAAGCTACTTATCAAACATGCAAATTAAACATCTGATAGTATAATTTCCTGGCTATATATTTTTAAGTTCTTTATTTTGTCGCTTTTTGGGATGAAAA
>BMAU01014674.1:0-35000 GCA_019973935.1 Trichonephila clavipes
TTTAAGATTTATTTTTTAAGAATTCAGGAAAATGGAATTCAGTGAAGATCAAATTTCGAGCTCTATCAATCATATAAAGAATGTGACATCGTTAACTTCATCAAAATACAATGAATTAAAGGGGCAGGTCACG
Organism: Trichonephila clavipes; assembly: GCA_019973935.1. NCBI lineage: Eukaryota > Metazoa > Arthropoda > Arachnida > Araneae > Nephilidae > Trichonephila > Trichonephila clavipes. Next base: position 134 of record BMAU01014674.1, read on the forward strand.
TTGTCGGAATGAACGAAAACTGCACCACTAAAAACGTCTCAAATGCTCAACCAATTGGCACATGAAAAAAGGTTTGACCAAATCTTAGATGGATTGGTGGCCTAGAAAAAGAGCTCCTAGTTTTGAGAACTAAAAATTAAAGACCACTAGCAGGAAGAAGGCTAGCCTGGAAAAGGCTTCTTGAGAAGGCCAAGATCCAACCTGGGCTGTCGAGCCACTGAGGAAGGAAGGATTTATTATAAATGTATATACCATAAAATCGATATAAAGTGCTCTTTTAACACAATAAAAATAAGATCAAAATTTTTGGGATCAAATTTATGCCTGATATAAAAATGATAGCTTTAAAAATACAAAAAGAAAAAAAAAAAAAGGTGAGCATCAGAAAATTAATTTTCTAAATGTATCTAAATACTGTACATGAAAAAATTGTCAGATTCTTATGATGAAATACATTTGAAATACATTTCAATGTATTTCAAAACAATTCTTTAAAATTATTGTGTATCATTAAATTAGCGCTAGGCTGCCATATTGGATTTCATTCCCGCAACAAGAAACGCTGCTTGGCGCCATTACCCCCGATATCAAACAAGTTCCAAAATTTTATTTTTTATGCTGTAAAAACATTTAAAAATTGAGCATTATTTAAACATCTCTTTAAAATTTTATACATGCAGAAATATTATATATAAAAGTCATTTACAAACTGGCTGTTATTTTTTATTGTTACTTTTAGTATAATATTAATAGTCTTTTAAAAATAAGCTGTATTTTTTACTAATATTTTGTATTACATTCAGCTTAATTTTTTTTGAACATTTGGTACTTATGTATCATACTATTGATCAATATTTCCAAATTAAAAGATATTGCCAATTGAAAAAAAATGTGTTTAAATACTGTCATTATCATTATTGTATAAGAACATGCATAGGAATGGGTTTTTCATGATTGGCTGCATATCAAGGCATTTGGTGATGTCTTTTGATTTGCTGAAATTTGAAATACTGAAGTAAAATACATTTTTAACTCCAATTTAAATGTTAAAAAATATATTATTTTATATGGATTTGGGTATTTGATTACATATTGATTCATGATATAACTGATTTTGGGGTTAATAGTTGCATTATACTTTATTTTCTTTGATTTAGATGTCTTTCTATATAATATCTTAAAATTTCAATTTCCTTAGGAATTCAGTGCCTTAGGTTATCCGTCCATCTACTCCAGCTCTACTCTTTGTGATTATGCTGTCAACTGTGATATTGTGAAGCTTTTAAATGTTACTTTTGAACTGATTGGAAACTATAGAGATCATGCACATGTTAGGGATGATCTTGAATGCAGGTTAGCTTTTTATTCTGTGTTTTGATTTGTTAAAAATAATTCTTTAATTTGAAAAAAAAACTAATTAAAATAACATTTTAATGTATTTCTTTTATTGATTAATATTAATTTAAACAATATTTCACACACACACATTTGGGGAAGACTATCCATTATTATTTTTTTCCCTTAAAGAAGATTTTTTTTTGTGATTTGGTAAAAATGTTTTGAAAGCATGTGTACATGAAGATTTTTAATAATATTTGACTTTTCTAATTAGATAACATAATTTTCTTTTTACTCTATTAGGGATTAAATTGATATAGGTATCTTCAGTTTGATTGTGTCAATAGTATTGTTATCTTTTAAACAATAAGCAATTAGAGGAATAGAAAGCATTAGATAAAATTTTATGTGAACTAAAAAAGGAAAACATGTAGCAAATTTTACAATCTTTTAGATTTTTAAGAAAATTATATACACTAATGAGTAAACATTAATAAAAGTTATTTATTCAATTTTGTTTTTATGGAATTCTAACTGTCAACAAAAAATAATTTTATTCCATTGCAATTTTTTTTCAGAAATCGTCGTTTATTCAGCGATTTGAATGCTCTTAGTAAGAAAAATTCTCAATTGAAGGAAAGCTTAGAGCAAGCTGAGAATAGGTACAAAGCTGCCATAGAAAAAGAAAGACAAATGAAAGAGAAAAATAATCGTCTAATGCAAACTATTAAAAATGAGAAGGAGGAAGTAAGATTTTCATTTTTCTCCAGAAAATGATTTTTCATTGATTTTTTTAAAATTGTTGCTTTCTTGATTCTACTTGTTTTCCCACCTCTTTTATGTATATTCTGACCCACTGTCTTTTTGAGACAGTGCTTTTTCTTTTTTTTAAGGACCTTTTCCCTCTTTGACAAGACAACTAAATTGCTGTCCCTTTATCATCTCTTTCTCATTGATATAATTATTCATATAATCTCTTCAGCCCCTTTCTCATCTGAGGGATTTTTCACTTTTTGGTTTTGTCTTGTACCTATTGAAAATAAGTTCATTTGTCCTTTTTCTTTTTTCCCCTCTTATTGTATTTTTATCTTTTTTAGGTGTTTTTTGCATTTAATCTACTGTAATAAAATCCGGTGTATAACACGCACCTATACTTTCAATCTGTATGTTTTAAGGTAAATTCGCTGTATAACGCCCTCCCCCATTTTTTAAAGATGGAACCTGCAATGTACGTTAGCAATGCTATTGTTTTAAGGCCATTTATTCGAGGTATTACCCCAGGATTTTGAAAAAATAGTATATTTCTAGAAAAACCCTTTAAGTTTATGAGGTATGACATTTCTTTTAAATAAACAGTATTTTGATCTGTGTAGAAGTCTAAGATTTTTTTAGGTACATTTTTTTTTTTTATTTTTGAAGCTATCATTTTTATACCTGATGTATAATGTGCACCCATAAATTTCAATGTTATTTCTTGTATTAAAAGTGTGCATTATACACCGGATTTTACGGTATTTATTTTTATTATCTTTATACTATTGTCTTTCATTATGATCCTTACAAAGATCTCTTGTAAGCTCCATATTCCTTTTGGATGGGGCATTATCTTTACAAAATTTAATATCATTTGCTATATTGAATATTTTATAAATTTGTATAATTATATTATGATCTTAAATAAAGAGTTTAGATTTTTATTTAAAATAAAGGAAGGGAATTAAAAAAAATGAATGATTAACCAATTTTTATTGTTTCAGAAAATTATATTCCCATTGCGATTGTAGGTTCTTCGTTTTAACTGAGATTCTATTTTTCTTCACCAGGCACAATGAAGTCAGTCTATCTTTAGTGGCTAAAGATTTATTGTTCCATATACAGCCACACACACAGCAGAAAACAACATAAAAAAACTAACTACGATACATTTAATTAGTTAAGACCATTTTGTTTCAATACTTGCGAAAGTAACCGCCATTCCACTCCTCTCTCCATGTTGTACTCCTCTTCTCTGTCCATTCTGATGGTAGCGCCACCTATTTAGAATTTTTAACGCCAGGCAAATCTTACAAAGAAATTATGAATAAAATATTATGGAATAATATTTTTGTATAATGGGGTTTAATTTAATATCATAAAATTTAATACTTATGTTGCATGTATGTATTGAAATGTGACAACTTAAAAGTATAAAGGGATAAAGTAGTTGTAAATTAAAATTGAGTCATGTGAGATGCAATTACCAGTCATTGTTTACATTATGATTCTGCATGATTTTCTCATCAGTATGAAGTCAGTATCAGTATGAATTTATAATTTTTTTCATTGTATGTTACTCTTTTTTTTAAAAAATCATTTGTATGTTCATCACATATTGTGACACTCTCTATCTTACATTTGAAAATTTCTCTAATTTATTATCTAAATCCTAGTGGTCATGGTCATGAACTCACGACTAGTGAATCATGAGTTTGAGTTCTGGTGGTACTAAAAACCTATAAGGTAGTGGGCTGATGCACATCAAATTAGTCGTAGCTCAACATTCTCCTGTAGGCATGGTGTGGAAGTGTGAACAGTGGGATACTTGTCATTGTGTTTGTTCTTATGTTCAGGACATTATTAATCACAATACATGAGTAGTTCAATTAAAATCACTTTATTTTACCTCAGTAAACAGCATCATCATTTAAACAGTTTTAGTGCAATAGGAACACAACAGAAAACACAGTTAACAGGGATACACATTAGTTATCATGACATCCCTCCTTTCAAGTTATTAATCATATGACATGGTCATTTAAATAAGATGGTTTAGGAACACTTACTTCTTTGAACTTCACGATCTGACCAGTTACTGTTCTGCATATTTGAGGATTTAAAAGTGCCTTTGAATCAGTTTGGGAAGTACTTAATTCATTAGGATCTGTTTCTATACTGAGGGATTTTCTTTCTTTTTCTTTTTATGTGCTTTCTATTATATCTTAGGGTTTTACCTAATTGGTCTTTAAGAAAATAGGATCTCGTGTGCAATTTATGCTTTCCGATTGTTTTAGCGGGTTCCTATGTTTTGTTTTTTAAGTTCAGTATTCTTACAATCTCTTTCTTAAGCTCAGATATGGGATGAACAGTTTTGTCGTAATAGAGTATTTAAATGTTTTGTCTTTTAACAAACCTTTCTCCGATATTACGAAATTTAGTAAGTAAAAATCTTGTACAGATTAGTAATTTGGTTTAATCTGTGATTAAACATCAGTTGAACTGGAAATAGATCAAGACCTGATATTGCGGTATTTCCACATTCCATTAATCCTACTAAATAATCTTTTTTTTTTAATCTTCCTTTGTCTCTGTCAAAATATTTGTTGAAATCCCTACTGCTCTTTCAACCATGTCATTACTTGGGAAGTAGTGATGACACTAATAAATGTATAATTTAAGTCCCAATAATTTGAATAATTTTTATAAATATAATTATTAAATGGTATATTGTTAGAGATTACAGTATTAGAAACACCAAATCTAGAGTAAATTGATTTTAGTTACCTCATCTGCACATTTTTATTTGCAAGTTCAACATTTTCTATCCATTTTGAATAATAGTCCATTACAACTAGATAACTTACATTACTAAATTCTTATATTAAATCTTTATCTTTTTAAAAATCTCTTGAGAACTGTGTGAGGTTTTAATCTTATGTTTTTTACACTATTATTTACATTTTTGTAAAATTTAGGCCAACCTTCTTTTTGATATATTCTGCAACTATTTTTAATTTTGGATTTAATTTGGCTTCTTTTTAAAATTGCATTGTTTTCTTTTCACTAATGAATAAATAAGAGAAACTCAGAAAATGCATGTTATTCAGTATCAGCCTGAAGCATATGATGCATAATAAGTAATCCATTAATCTAATCTATCATACATAATACTGATACATAATCTATTTCAAAAACATACTTCAATAATTTAACATCGTTCATTGCATTTCAAAATATATGTTGCGCATCAGTTTCTTAACAATTGCTATTAAGGGTTTATGTACAACTATTTTACTTCCATATTTAAAAGTATGGTATTGCTGATATAAGGAAACAATTGTTAATAGTTCTATTTCCATGTGCATAATTTTCACTATTTGTTAAACTGTGCGAGACAAATGGCGCAGGTTTTTTGGATTAAACAATAAATATCCCAGCCCATCTTTTAAACTATCACACTGTTTCACTATTTTAATATCATTGGCACTTTTAAAAAGTTGGTGCTTTTGCTAAAAAAAATAATTCTTTAATGTTTATGAATGACAATTGTTCCCTTTTCCAATTAAATTCTACATTTTCATAAATGATTGCTCTTAATGGAGCAGCAACTTTAAATGCATTGGGTATAAATTTTGAGAGAAATTCATCATGCCCAACAATCACCTAACTTAAATTCTGGATTTTGGTGTTGGCATCTCAATAATTGCCTTTATGTAGTCAGATGCAAGCAGCTTATTTTCAAGTTCCTCTTTTTATTTCTGCCATTTTTCTTTTAGATTTCCCACAAATTTTTTTAATAAAGTAGGTGGTTTGAACACCATCATACACAAATAAGCATTGTTTTCTTTCAATTCAAATTAGATTTCATCGATTGCCTTCCTGACTCTGTCATTGGGTTCCTTCTTATGTTCTCTAGTACATAATTAATCACCATATTTGAGCAGTTGAATTAAAATATCACTTTATTTTATATGATGAGTAAACAATGTCATAATTACTAGAATAATAGTACAAGAACACAGTAGTTACAAGTTTCACAACAGTGCTAACTCGAGTGTCATCTTTGTTACTTGATCGAGGTTCATAAGGAGGATTTCTGTCTCCTACAGCCCTTTTGCTTTAGAGCAAGGGTGTCAAACTCAAAGGCTGACTTGGGCCAAATAAACAAGGTTTAACTTAAGGTGGGTTGCAAAGAAAATCAATTTTCATAGAAATGTAGGTTTTTTTCAAATAATGCATTATAATAAACATATACAAAAGAACAAGAAAGATTTAATATATACGTTCTGACTCTTTGCATCTCTTCTCTGCTACTATCTTTCCTATTTTGGGAAAAATTTTAATGTTTTATTATATATTATGGCATGCCAAATATTGACCGTGCCGCAAAAATGCTCATTGGAGACTGCATGTGGGCCATAGGCTGCAAGTTCGACACCCGTGCTTTAGAGTGTCATGTTAATAAAAAAAAAATCAATGATCAGTATCCTTTATGATTCTTATTTGTTACGTTGCTCAACTCCATAATTTTGATGCTATTTAATTGAATTGGTATCTTTTTGGAATTAAATCTTTTTCACTATTTTTTTATTCTACCATATGGATGCTTTATTTTTTACTTTTGTGATATTGCATTTTAATTGCTTATATTTGTAAAAGAATAATATCTTCATTTGTATCATAATGGTAAAAATTTTTCTTTTTCAGTCAAAAAAGCTGTCTTCTCAAATACAGCAGCAGAAAGTTACATATCAACATGAAATACGCAAATTTGAAAATAATATGAATCAAATGAAAACTAGATTGAATCAAATTTTAGCGGATAAAAACCCAGACAAAAAAATTGGTATAAATAACTTATTTTTTTATTTTTTAAAATTAATAAGTTATTTATTTTTTAATTTTAACCCTCAATTACATGAATTTTTATGACCAATTAACAAGTATATGTATGAATATTAGTGTACTTAAAAATCAGTTATTACATGTTATGGCATTTCCAGTATGGGAACTCTATACATATGTAGATATAATATCAATGTAAACAAATCTTCATGTTAGATATCACATATATACTTTGCATGAAAATAAAAACAATTTTTTTTTGTGAATAAATATGAAGTTCTTCAGTGGAAATAATTTGTAGTGTGTTTGAAGAAATTTGCATACAGTCGATACATGATTGCCAGGAGATCTCAATAAAAATCTTGTTAGAGAGAAAGCAGCAGAATAATCTTTAAGGAGTATTTAGTTGCAGAATTTCAAGCAGTAATAGGGTATTTCCAGTGGCACACACAAAGAGGGTTCTGGGGGTCCAGATCCCCCAAAGCCCTTGATTTTTTTTCTGATTGATTATATTTTAAGTATATAGTACGTAAAATTTAATTAATTATTTGTTATTAATGATTAATTTTATTAATTAATGCTAATTATTTATTCAAAAATTAGTTTTTTACTGTGTTTTGTTCCCAAAAATCGACAAAATCAAAAGGAGCATGATACAAGAATGGTGAACTTTCGACCTCGGACCTCCCTCTTGAAAAATTCCTGTGTGCGCTACTGGGTATTTCTTAAAAAGGCATTGTTTGTTCCATCTTTTCTGGCCCTGATTGCTTTCCAGAAAATTTTCTAGCCAGTTGCACTTTTTTTTGCTTTTGAAGATAATTATAACTGTTGCAAAGAAATATTAACATCTTCACTGAAAATTCAATAGAGTGCATAGCTATCATTATTTCTTTCTTTCTGTTGCCAGACTTATTTTCAAGTTCTGAATCGTCACTACCTAACATTGATGCTTGCATCCCTAAATCTATTTTACACTCATGCAAGAATACACCTTTAGAGAACGATTTCTCTAAATTACATTTATATCATTATAATAACTTATATTATATAATGAATAAAACATTTTAATACAATATTTCAGCCAATATATTTCTCTCTACACACATGTACCACCCCATTTCTCACACACATGCAAACTTGCTATACAATTGGCACTGAACAATAACTAAATGGGGGCAACTAATTATCAAAATATCTATCAGTACTCACATATTGAACACCTTGGGACATCTGATGGTTTTATTCATAAGTACAATGTATTTGGAATCAACATGATCAGTCTTCAGGATTGTCTACTTAATTTACTATAGGACATTTGAAATTTTAAGTTTCCAATTGGGAACGTAATGCTGTAGAAGGTTAATATTCCATTTTTATGTTTATTAAACAATTTTGAGCTACATGTTTTTAAAGTTTCATTGTCTTTGAATGAATAAATGAATATAGCATGGAAGCTTTGTATATACAGTAATACTCCAAAGTTAAATAATAGGTGGAACAAAGAAATGTAGCCAAAATAAAAGCAAGTTTTGTAACTATGGATATACTGTAGAGTTTTTGGATTTAATTTAGGTTAAAACATTTTAGGAAATATTAATTGTGAAATTCCAATGGAAATGGGGCATAATGGGAAATTACAGGTCTACAAATTTGCATAAATAGAGAGTGTTGAAAATTTATTGTATACTATTTAAAGACCATTTATTATTTTATGAGAATGTAAAATTTTATCTCTTTAATTGTATATTTAATTTCTTAATACCAATTTATAAATATTACCATAAATATCATTTGATGTTTGTGAATTTTAGAAATTTTTTCATTTGTACTTATCAAATAATTGTATTAAATTTTTATTTTTATTACAACTGTTTTAGTCAATCCTGTCTTGTATATGAGTAGACAGATTGTTTAGAAATTCTTAACGAAAACTAATCATGATTTATAAAAATTTGTTATTTAATGATTTATAAGTAATCAATTTGACCATATGAAAACATGGTCTAATTAGTGCTGCTTAGAAAAGGTGGCATAGGATTGTAATTTTTGTATGCTAAATTATAGAAAAAGGAAATTGTCAGCTACATTATCAAAGAAGTTTTTGAAGTGCAAATTTTGCTATTGTATTGAATATTTTTTGACTTTTATAATAATTAAGTTTGCCCGAGGAGAATCAAATTTGTATTTCATTAGGACATCAAAATCTAGGTGTGAAACTAATGAATGTGTTTTAGTGTTGAGTAATATATCAAATTAATAAATACATGGGTTATCGTTGTGGGAAGTTTTATGAATTTAAGTTTAAGTTGTAAAGGAAATCTTTCTTTTAAACTGAAATTTTTGTAAATATTAAATGGCAACCAGTTGTAAAAGATACTGTGTATTTTTTACATTTATTTGTGTAGTGTATATTTTAAAAGTTTTATTTAAAAAATTCTGAAAAAGGAGAGTAAATGACTTTGCGGAGAAAAATAATGATAAATAATTTATAGTTTTACATAATTGTTCCTGAACACTTAGTGATTTATAAATGCTGTATTACAAAAATGTACTAATTATTATATATTTATAAGTGTCTTACATCATGATCTCTTGAACATATTAAATAAAAGTAAAATGTATTATATGTTTAAAATATGAATTTGGGTATATGTAGTTATTTTACTACATTTCAACGAAGTTAGCAAGTGTAGATTTACCCCCTCTTGTACAGGTGGAGGTTTAATTTTTTGTGATTTGGTAATTTTTTAAGGTGGTTGCTTTTTCTGTCTTGGAACACTTCTGCTGGAGAAACGAAAATTTTTTAAACATTTAAATCCAATTTCAAACCTTAATTCCTGGATGTATTTTCTGAAATTTTTAATAAACCCAGGAGATCAAATTCTGAAAAAAAAGCATATGTTCTATTTTTTCAAAAATTATATGTGAATTCGAAAACTGCTTTGATGTTTGAATGAAAATTAAAGGGGAGAAAAATTGTAAGCTTTTAATTATATGTAACTAAGATTCAACCAAAACAAATATTTATATTTTAAAGAACTGGCTTGATTGTAAATGAAACAAAAGAACTATTTTCTTTTATTTGCATTAATTTTGATCTTTTAATTTATTTAAAGAGATGTTTGGTTTTGGGGTACTTATGTATTATACCATCGACCAGTTCGTCAAATGAAAAGATGTTGCCAAATGCTGCACTATGCAGCCAGTAGTTGAAAACTGTCCCCACACTTGTACAAACACAATCTTGTTCACAAATGGGATGACAGTATTTGGCAATGTCTTTTTTGATTTGTTGATGGTTTTGTATTTTGTGAAATTGGTCCATGATATAATATGTAAGTACTGGTTTTTGTAGCAATGACAAATAATTGAGTAGTATATACATTTTGACTTGTATAATATTGCTATTTGCTTTTTCAGCGAACATAAGCCCTTCAAGTTTGTTGCAAAGGAATTCAAAGCAGAGAGGAAAATGGAAAACTGGTTCAGTTGCCAAATCGTAAGTGATATTTTATTTGTAATAAAAAGTGTTAAACTTCATCATTTAAAATTTTCATTTGGTAATAAAACTAGTCTAGAACTCAGCTATGTATTGAAATTTTTAGAATTAATCTGGAAATGAAGAGTATTATATTCTTCACAGTTTGTTGGGATCGTTCTGCTTTTTTCTCTGTTTATATTTGATAAATGGGAATATCTATTTGACTGAAATGGGAATTTCAATTCATTACTCATTGTTTTTTTTATGTTTTATACATTTTAATATCTTTTTTATAGCTTGGAAAAAAAATTTGCTGTGTAAATAGACATGTTGTATTAATGCTATAGAATGCATTGTATACAATGACTAATAATGCAATGTGGTTCTTTCTTTGTCGGTGTTGAATATCTACAATCTGGGGGATGGGAAACAATTTAAATTTATTCTCTTTTTATTTAAAAGAAAAAAGTCTGACATTTCTTATAAATAAATTTACATATGTAAATGCAAACTTTAATTATAACACAAATACAAATGTTTTAAAGTGTTATGTAATTTTTATTTAACTTTTTTTTAAAAAAAATATATTTAGATAAAACTTATTTGAAATATTCACTTATATTTCCTAAATTTTTCTCCTGTAATCTATTAACTTCAAAAGGCTTTTTTAAAAATTTGACACTTTTTGTTTTATTTACATAACAGTTACCTTTATTATTTTTTGAGAAATAATTTTTTACATATTTTGGCATTTTACATGGAATACTATATTTATTTTCTTTTTGAAATATTCCTATTTATTTTATATAAAACATTTTTATTTGCTTTTAGCAGTACTTATTTTAAATGAAGCCATTTGAATATTTTTAGTGCTTATTAGTCAAAATTTAATGATTGTTAAGATTCATTTTAAAAGAAACCAAAATCAAATGAAAGAGTCATAAATGTCATGTTTTAACTTTAATTTTTCTTCGTGTAGATGTGTTGAAGAAATGTATAGTTCTGTAATATCAAGCTATGAAAATCGTTGTCAAACAATGATGAAAGAAATTTTAGAATATCAAAATGGTTTGGAATATATCCAGTGTCAAATAATTGAAACACTTTCTTTTTTTTCTGTAAGTATGTCTTTTTAATTTCTTAAAATATGGTTCACTATGGTAAAAAAGTATTGATTTTTGTTAGTACATATTAAATGAGGCCCATTTATTTCCTCATAAAAAAATAAGATCTTTTTTTAAATAGTACATGTGAACATACTGTTGACAAGTAATATATATATATATATATAATTTATATCAATTCCTACTTTGGTCAACAAAGAAAAATTTTATTTTATTTACTTTTTATTAAATAATTACAATTAATATAAATATGTATATGCATATGACAGAATCACAATATTAAGTGATAAAATAGAAAGTGATTTTCTTTACAATTTTCCATTTTCCTTTCTATATAGGGTGTTAGATTATTTTTTTTGTTTGCCACTATTTATTTATTCATTAAATTTAATTATTCTAATCAAACAGAATAGTAAAAAAGAAATCACATTCTCAAAAATTAGGCCATCCCAAGTAGGATTTGAACCCGCGACCTTTGGATTAGAAGCTATCCATTGCACTGCAGGGACACAATGAACGATTTTCCTTTCTACATATGCTGTTGGACTATTATTTTTGTTTGTTACTGTTTATTCATTTTTTAATTAAATTAATGAATTAACATTTAAAAATCTTCGTTAACATCAAGTGCCATCCACTACTGGTTTTAAAAAATGTATTTGAACTTGAATGAATGAATAGAAAGTATTTTATTAATGATTGAAAATTTGAAAAAGATAAATTTATATATAAATAAATACATATAGGGAGAAAGTGAACTAATCGTAGGAATTGAAAAATATCATCCGGGGGACCAGATGAATTCACTTAAAGAATCAATTTGTCTAATTTTGACAAAAAAAAGTGAAATTTCATTTTTCTTATTGCTTTTTCCCCCTCCTATTTTCTCTTTGTAGTTCTATTTTTGTACATTGTAGAAATAAAAATCAATTTACTTTAAAACATTTAATGTCTTTTGTAGAATGAAAGTGATAAATTAATAGAGATATGATAATATTGTATGGTAAATCTTTGAATTTTTAAAATCAATAATTATATTTAATTTTATCCATTTATGTATTTTTGCTTAAAATCTAAATATTGTTTTTAATGTTAGAATTAGTATTTTCTTTATTTAATTTGAAAAAATAAAAATTTTGTATTTGTTGATTGATTGAGATTCACATCCAATGAATATTTCTTTGCTATGATTTTTCTTTTATGAAAAGTTCTAAATTTTTTTTAAATCTGAAAAAAAATTATGAAAAAAATAATTAAAATAATTTAGGAGCTTTATTTTGATGAGTTGCTATTAAGATTGGAAAGTATGCAGCTTTTAAATATTATTTAAATTCCATTTTCTTGTGTAATGGGAAAATTAAAATAAGCTTTCATTTAAGGTATCCAACTACCCTAAAATCATGATTTTTTTCAAAAATTGACATTTTTTTTTATGATTTTATTTTATAGACAATCTTATTTGCTTAATGAAAATACCAAGCATTTTATTTTCCATCCACTAGAACAAAAACTACAAGCGTTTTAATAAAGGAAGATGCCATAACTTAGACAAGATGTCAAATTTTAAAATGCGTGTTACTCGAAATGTGTTTTTTTTTCCCGAAAAACTCAAACAGGGACAGTGATTGCTCAAAAAGTTTTGAAAATAATTTGCTGAAATTTATTGTGAATATTTTGTATAACCATTGAAGTGTTTTGACCTTCAGATTTATCAGTCACGATTTTATTTCATAATTTGCAGTCCTTTATGTGAATATAATCACTGTTTTTTATAAGCAATTTCATATAGTCAGGTAGAGTGCTCTAGTTTTTGTAAAAATTAAAATATCTATTAACCTGAAGGTAATTTCAAACATGAATAAGAAAGTAACACATTAAAATTGAAAAATTGAGAATATGTTCAAACAATTTTTGTACAGAGTGGCCCCGTTTATGTAATTTTTTGTATAATTTCACCAGTTTTTTCTCCTTTTAATAATCAATTTTTTTTCTGTTTTCAATTTTACGATTTTTTCCCTAAAATATACTAAGTAAATCTAAAAATCTCAAAAAAATCCCTATATCTTCATTTTTTCAAAAAAAAGTTGTTGCTAGTAGTCGGATACCTTAAGAAAAAACTTTAACTATGGTTCATTAATGTATCTAATACAGTTTTTCTTACTCATATCAGAGTGTAAATGTTAAAACTTATTTTTTTTCTAATTACTGTAAAATCCAGTGTATAATGGTTAATTTTTAGATTTATTCACCATATATAATGTACACCCGTTTTTTTTACAAAGAAAACGTGTGCAACGCTCTTATATTTTGAAATAATTTATTCAAGTTATTATCCTAAACTTTTAAAAAAATAGTATACTTCTTGAACTACAACTCTTTAAGTTCATGTCATTTCTTTTATAAATCAACAGTATTTTGTAGAAGTCTTAATTTTTTTAATGCTTGTCTCTTTTTTTATTTTTAAACCTATCACTTTTATACCCAGTGCTTTTATATGTGTGCCTGTTAATTTTAATCTGATTTCTTGTGCTAAAAGTGTGTGTTATATGCTGGATTTTATGGTAAATGTAATCTTAAAATATTAAGTATACCTTTTTCTTCTGATATATAGTTGATATAAATGTTTAAATGTAATGTAAAGTTATTCTTCTGTTAAAACTCTCATGTGAATTTTTTTGTGGGTGGTGTTGCATTTACAGTGTATAAATTTGTTTTTAAATTTGCCTAAGATATATATCATTTTTGAATTGTTTAATATTTATTAACTGATATTTTGAGTTGTCAAAATTTATTATAAGTACTCTATTTTTCTATATATTTAAAACAAAATGGTTAAAAACAATACCTTAGTTGTGTACATTAGTTTCAAATTGAAGAACTTGATTTTTCTTTGGTAGACTGTAAATTTTAGTTATTTTGTTACATTTTTAAATGGCAGTTTTTTTTTATACATTTGTTAAATAACTTTTGGTAAGGATTTTGTAAATTGATAATTTGCAGTTAATTAAAATTTTTTTAATTAAATGTCTTAAGGTAAACGAAAGTAAGAGCAGTAATAATATAACAGCAATTACTCTTTAAAAAATTATTAAATTGTATGATACTGTTACTATAATAAATCTGAAATTGAAATAGGAGTTTTCTAAATTATCTTCAATACTAGAAGTTTATGTCTTGATCTTAAATTAACACTGGTATTTTTAAAGTTTGAAAATAAAAAAGAAGCAAAAGTAGTAATAAAGAATTAAAAAAAGTAATAATAATGATTGTTTATTTTTATGTAAGAAAAATCAAATTTTTCATAAGATTTAATTTATGAACAGGGAAATCCTGATGAATTAAATCTACTACCATTAAGTGTTGCTCTGAATTCAGCTGACTTGAAAAAAGTTTTAGAAGAAAGATTTCAGTACTTATTGAATAAATTGAAAGAAACTGGTATGTTTATATTCCATGTAAAATATATTTTGATATAGATGCATGTGATTTTTAATTCATTTAAAATTGCTGTTCATTTATCTTTTATGAATTTTTGGTGATTCTATATAGCTATTTTGCATTGTTAATGTGTTAATAAAAATTTATCTTAAGTAATTTTTTAAAATGTAGCTTTTTTTAAGAGTTTTATAGATAATGAAAATTAACATTTGCAAATTTAAATTAAGTAGAAAATTAAAAGTAATATTGCTGAATGTGATGTTATAGAAATCATAATACACTTTTAACATTGCTTGTTCTTAGGAATACAAACAAAAAAGTCAAGTTTTTAATGTGATTATGATATTATGCAATTCTTTATTGCTAACCATTACAAACAAATAAAATTTTATGTCAAATATTTTTTTTCATTCCATTTCTTCCCAGTTTTCTTGTATTACTTCCAGTTTATATTCATCGGGTATTGTTAATATACTCAGAAACTTTTCTTTTTCTGTAACATGAAAAAGAACCTAAATTTGTTTTTCATATATACAATTCATGTTTTTTAAAAAAATATTTCAGTACTAGAAAATATCAAAAATAATACTAAAAAACATGGGGAGGATCTAGATGTTTTGGTCTCAAAAATTTCTCAGTATGAAAAGTCACTGGAAGATTCCAAACTATCAGAACAGGTATTGTGATTTTTAAATGTTTTTTTCTTTTTATTAAATTTGTGTTTCTATCTATCAATAATGTTTTCCCCCTCTTTAATAATACCCTAATTTGAACAGGCTACCTCAAATGAAGAAAATATTACTACATCTAATGGAGAAAAAGATGTTTGTTCTAAAACATTGAATTTAGATGTACAGAAAAAGCAACTTGAAGCCGAAAGAGAAAGTTTGAAGAAAGAAAAATTGGAACTGTCTGCCACTGCTGCTTTCATTGAGCAAGAAGTATGTTATATATATATGCATAGTCACACAATGTTTTAATAATTATTATTTTTCTGATATTTGTATCCTTATTTGAAGCAAGGTTTGCAAGCTGATATACTACTGTAAAATATTTTGAAAGTTTCAGTTAAAATGTGAAGATTAGTTAATCTGTGTGAATTGACAATAGTGATATAGCAAAAGGCATAAAAATTGGGAAATTCCTTATTTCCCAGTTGGAATATTATATCTTCATTGTAGCTAATTGAATATAATTGAACACAGGAAAGAAATTTGTTCAATTCAAATAAAAATATAGAATCAATTCTGTTTTTACATGAACTTATTTTAAAAGATTTTGATTTTAGAGGAATTATACAAAAGAAAACTTTTTTACACAGCTTATTTCGATTTAACATAATCAACACAATTCTGAGAAGAAAATTTTGATTTACTTTTATTTTTATAATCGGAACATTGGAGATTAGAAATCTAATGCAATGTCCTTTTGTGAGAATTGCCCAGATTTTATTATCGAATATAGAATTTTGTCTGCATTTTGAGTTTGCTCAAAGTGCAAAGTACTAGTTTAATGTTTATAAAATTGAATAAAAATTACAATGAAATTCAAGCTCATAATACATTTTTCTAGGAAGCATCCTGTGATGCTTTGTTTTAATGTGGCTGAAAGTTTTAGACATATCAAAACAAGTTTCAGAAAGAACAATTCAAAAAGACAGTTTCCATTCAACATGAAGAATGATGAGATCAAGCAAGCCAATGATTAAAAAACTGACATGTTTTTATCCTTCTCACATGATCTGTACATGTACAATATGTGCATGAAGTAAAATGTTTTAGACCCTAACATGAAAACTCATGGCTGATTGTATTTATTTTTGTTGATTTCTTAGGTCTATTTTTCCAAAGAACATGATTTTATATCATTTTATTATATTTTTCAGGAATGTATCTATTTTGTAAAAACAGAATTAAGTGTTTTGTGAAATTAAGGTATTAAACTTCATTTTTTAAAATTGTTAATCATGCTTAGTGATTAAAAAAAATATTTGATGCATTTCATAAAACTGTCCTATTTTTTACTCAGCTAGAAATTTTAACATTACTTTAATGAAATGGTTTTTAAAATACATAAGCATTGAATAACTATGTATCATGTATATCATATATTTTTTATATTGTGTAGTTAAATCCATTTTAATTAATCAGTTGATCTTTTATAATAAAATCATTATGGTATTTTTATATTGTATAGTTAAATTTATAATAATTTATAATATCAGCTGATCTCTTATAATAAAATCATTATGGTTGTAATTTTCAAAATCAAAAATTCGCTTATTTTTGAGAAAAAAAGAAGAAACCAAGTTTAATTTTATGTATTTAACTTCATTTTTATTTGTCAAGTAAAATTTCAGTTATGAATCTCTCCAAAATAATGAAAAAATATCACAATATGAGAAATATAATTATTTGTATATTACTCTCTCATTATTAATAAACTAGCTTCAAGCATTATTTCATAATTTTCACACACACTTATATTTTTTTAAAATTATAAATTAATTAAAAATTTCAGATTTTTTTAGTCTTTGTAGCTCTGTAACCTTTTTTTTAAAGTTAGATTGAAACATCTTTTTTTGTTTTTGTTTTTTAGAAAACAAACCTTGCAATGCAAAAGCTGGATTTAATTAAACTGACTATCCAGCAAGAATCTTCCAAATCTCAGTGGCACCAAAATCTCAATACCTTACCTTCATTTTCTGTGATAACAACCAAAGAGGGAGCAACTGCAGTGCCATCTGTAAAGAATCTCAAGCAGTGTCTAAGTGCACCTGATCAGCAAAATGCGTAAGTACTAAACATGTAATTGTAATGGTAAAAATACTTTTTTGCTGTACTATACATATAGTTCATTATAAAGAAGATAAAACAAATGTATACTTATGCAATTCAAGCTTTAGTTTAGTTTAGTGTTATTAATTTCACTGGCATAGATCATAAGTTTTTTATTATTTGCAACAGCTGAAATATTTAAAAGTTCTGAAAATGATTTGTACTGATGAATATTCTGGATACTATATTTCCCTAGAAGATATCAAAAATCTCTCATAAAATTCAATTTGAAGAAATAAAATCAGTATTAGTAATAAATATATTATATATTTTTACCTACTTAAAAAAACAACCAAACATTCAGTTAAAAAATTGTTGTTTTATACAATATTTTTAAATTTGATTAATGATATATATTTGGTAAAATAAATTATAAAAAAAACCCAGTAGAATTCTATAGTTCATTTACTTCTCTTAAATTGCAGATGCATCACATGTAATTGCTGAAAGTCAGCCTTTGTTGGAAAAATCATCTATTAAAAGTTTTGTTTTTACATTTGAATTGCAAAAACGTAAAATTCAC
The DNA here is from genome assembly GCA_019973935.1 of Trichonephila clavipes. Taxonomy (NCBI): domain Eukaryota; kingdom Metazoa; phylum Arthropoda; class Arachnida; order Araneae; family Nephilidae; genus Trichonephila; species Trichonephila clavipes. The sequence goes on from BMAU01014674.1 coordinate 18,476, forward strand.
TATTTGTAACTTGACTATTGATCTAAACTCACAGACAAGCATTGCCAAATCGGATTAACAAGATGAAATTATAAGCAATAACACATGCATCTCATTAATATTGTTACCAATTTTGCAACAATTTAATGAGATGCAATGTTTGATGCTTAAAATAGTGTAAAATAATTTATATCTGGATGTGTGTATTACTTTCTATTGTATTTATTTTATGTTAAAATTGCAACATTCACAAGCACAACACTGTTTCTTACATCTAATATATATTATAAATGTGAAAGTTTGTGAAAATCTTTGTTGGTCTTTCACGCAAAAACTACTGAATGGATTTTAATGAAACTTTACAGTAATATAGCTTATACATCAGAATAGCACATAGGCTATAATTTATAGCATAGACTATAATTTATAAAGATTTGGGAAAAGTGTCAAAAATATAACGATATTTGTCAAGTAGGAAAAAATTCTGTCTTCTGCTAGCAATTCTGGCATGCGCTGCAAAAAAAAAACCCCACGTCTGCATATATCTATCTTTTGTTTGTGAAAACCTTTTTTGTTTTGGCTACGCAAGGTGCTCGCTTCTAATTAATTCCTCTGATATAATGCCTATTTTTTTTATTTCAGAATCAAACTAAGTTTTGAAGGGAGAGGTTGTTATAAATCTCTCTTTATTTTAATATTTTTTTAACATCTTATTATGCACATTTGGTAGTAAGAATTTGATTTTTTTTCCAAATAAATGCTTTTATCAGTTCTGATACTTAAAGTAAATAAGCTTTCTCTTTCACACTGCATCATTTGGACAAATTTTCAAAATTTATTTGTGGTTAGTAGTTAATTATAAAGCTTTAATTTTAATTGAATAGGCAGATATAATTATTTTTACACTTAAAAACGCAATAACTATTGTTCTGTATTTCTTGGAGTGTGAGAGTGAGTGAATATTAATGTTGCACTGTTCAGTTACACAAGGGCTTTTGGAAACGGATCACGTAATTTTGAACCATGGTGAAGTGACGTGGATGACACATGAGCTGGCACCCCCTTCTCCTAACTACCACACTACACCAACTTAGAAGGAATATTCTACCAATACTTAGTGGGAATATTCTTTGAAATCCACTCTTCCAAGATATATGGCAGCACGGGTTCCATGATGAGTATTTTAGCGGAAAAAATAGTTTGTCAAAATTTAAGTGTCTTATGTTTTTGTATGTTAATGAAGACCTTAGAAAATGATTCGACTACTTATTTTAAGTGAACGGTATATATAATTAATTTTACAGTGGAATATCTTTAATTAATTTATTAGCTCTAATGGATTTAATTTTCCAAAGTGGAGTACTTTGTTTATGTGTATCCCTTAATTTTAAATGTAGTGATCCAAAAAAAAAATATTGTATGAAAAAAACTGCAGTAAATCATAATGCGGTTGGATAAAGTATTAACGTGCATCGTACCCCTACACGGCGGGTCTTACAAAGCTCTAATAAAGCTCGAGTTATGAAAGTAGCTAGGCATTTGTGCCAACTTGTCTCTATCGTTAACATTTCGCTATGTTTTTCATTGGATCGTCATTATAATTTAAGAAACGGCGTTGCTTGCGAATATTACAATTTTAACATAAAATAAATACTACAGAAAGTAATATTAATGTATTATACTTTCAGATAAAAATTATTTACACTATTTTAAGCGTTCATTACACATAACTTTTAACAATGTGTTACTTTTGCTGAGCAGAGATCAGCTTAGGAAGGTATTTTCAAAAATGAACCCTCAAGAGTGTTACGGGGAGTTATAAATAAAAAAAATCCTTTTTATCAGCTATTAGACCTACTTACTTAAAATTTAACAAAGGTGTTTTATTTCTCTCTTTTTTTTTGTTACCTGAGTTACGCCAAAAGCTTTTTTTGTTTAATTTTGGAATTCACGTAAAATTAACTCATTAAAAACTTCTTTATCCTTCAATCTGTGTTTAATTTTTCAGTTCACCCGTGCGAAGAACGGGTACACCAGCTAGTTATATTATAATGGTGATTCAATGGAAACTTGGTGATAGAGCCAAGGTAGCTATGACTTTGGCGAGTTCATGACCATATGGATTCTTCTGGAAATTAAAAAATAATAATAAAAAAAAGAAATAATAAAAAATCACAATCAATGATGAAGCAGACTTTTTGAGAAAAATCCCGTGTAGGCATAATAATAGAGAGTTGCTCGCTGAAACTGAGTTAGTATCGTTTTGACAATTGATGAATCAACTAGCAATTAGTTTGGCTGTTGAATAGGATGAGCAAAAGCTTGCGAATACATTATGTATTAGTATTTTAGACACTGATAGTTGTGTCTGAACATTGTAGAAGATTTATTCTACAGCATTCTGAGATTTAATCTGCTAATATTGCTGCTTCTTTATCTTGTGTTTCAAGGATTGTTTTTCAGCTAAAAATTTCCATCACTCCTGAAGAACTGTCTTGCTCTTTGTGACTGATTGCCTAAAATCCTCAAATCCTGATATACAGAACAATATGTAAAATTCCTATACTTATGCTGCTAACATTTTGCAGTTATTCCAGTATACCTAAGAAATAATCCTAAATTTTTTATACAACTTTTTCACTCTATATTTTTGTCATTAAGGGTTAGTGTGCTAAAAAGTTGTATTTTTTTTTTTTTTTTAATAAATATTGTGGGCCGTGGGTAAATTAGAGCATCGGACTCAGACCGGAAGGCCTGGGTTCTGCTAGTTGTATTTTTAAATCAGTAAGTAGTCTTGTGGGCTTATTCACTTGTTTGTTCACTTGCAGAAATTGTGGAGGTTTTTTTAAGTAATTTATTCGCACTGTCATATGGTGCTGCCACGAAAGAATGTTGGGCCTCGTTCTGCTCGTCAGACAGGTGGCATTAGCCACAACAACACAACAACAATAAATATTGTTTGTGGTAATTTATTACATATATTTGCAGAAAGAATGTTGCTCATAGTATGGAATTAATATCACTGTATTTACACTTCTCACTGAATGATAACATTCATTTTGATCATGATTTATATACCATTTGATTATAATTTATAGAAGGAATGTTTTCACAAAGAATTAAGTTTTCCTGGGATTTTTACCTTTTGAAAGTTATTACTTTATAAGTTATTAAAAATATTATTTTTTAAAGGAATAAAATCTTCATTATGGAATAATATCTCTGGAAAATATAATTTTTATATATGTGGGATTTAGTAACTGTAATTTGAGTAACCTTTGTTGAAAATGGTTTTTTTTAAAACAATGAAATTAATAAGGTATAAGGTGTACAATGTTCAAAATACAATTGTATGATTTTCCATTCCCATGAAATGTTGTGTTCTTAAATACTTGTTACACTTGTAGAAGGAATTTTTAAAAGAAGTTAACTTCTCCTGGGCATTGTGTATAGAATCGAAAAGCTAGTTAAAAAAGTTTTTGATTAATGTTAAGAAGTTATCCCTTTGTGAAAATTGTTTTTTAATAACTAAATGAATTATATAAAAAATGTATAGTGTTCTCTCTAAAAATAAAATAGAATGATTATTTATAAATACTTCGTAAAACATTTAAAGATTTTAATTACTTGATGACTTGTTTATTCCCTTACAAGATACTTATGTTTGGATACCATCTGTTGTCCAGCTTCATTAGTCTGTACTACAGATACTTTTTTAAAAAAATTAGAATTGCCTGTATTCAAAATTTACAAAAGACTAGCTGGTATACCCGTTCTTCGCACGGGTGAATTGAAAATTTAAGCAATACATACTGAAGGATAAAAAAGTTTTTAATGAGTTAATTTTACGTGAATTGTAAATTAAACAAAAAAAATCCCAACTTTTTGTGTATCTCAGCTGAACAAAAAACCATGTTTGCTAAATTTTAAGTCTGTAGATATAATAGCTGATAAAAAAAGTTTTTTTTTACTTATAACACCACGTAACTCTCTTATGGATCGATTTTTGAAAACACCTTCCTTCTGCTCAGCAAAATTACCACATTGTTACAAATTTTGTGTAATAAACGCATTAAAATAGTGTAAATAATTTGTATCTGGATGTGTAATACGTTAATATTACTTTCTGATGCATTTATTTTATGTTAAATAGCTGTTACCCGCAACTTCGTCAATGTGGAATTTAACAAAAAAGTGTATATTCAATTCGCAGAGTTTACGGAAACTTAATAATTATATATTCCACGTAAAGAAATACCTATGCTATAAGTATAATGTCATTCTTCTACTTTGTGAATCAATGTTTCTTTTTTGTTTTACTTTTTTTTCTTTGTTTTTTGTTGAGCAAAGTGTGAGAGGGATGCATGGCCTTTGATACTGTCGATGGGGTGATGACTGGAAAATCATTAGGATCAAAGGACATGGACGCGAAATGTCGCAAGTGGCAGCAACCTAATCAAACAAAAAGGTTTAATATAACTGCTAGAAATCGTTGAGACAGAAGGCTCGCGAAATAAAATAATCCATATTGAATAAAAGTGATCATTATTTGAATTGCATATTGTTCATTGGTTTTAATTTTATTTCCGCGGAACCCTAATTTATTTTTTTAAATAAAAGTAGCCTAAGTTACTCCTTATAACATCTGCCAGTGAAAGTTCCATCAAAATTGGTGCAGCTGTTTCAGAGATCAGCCGGAACAAATAGAGACAGAAAGACAAAAATTTTAAAAAATTTATTTTTTCATATAATTACCGTATATACTTTTAAATGCATTTAATAAAAAACTGTTAATTTCAAATTACATACAGACACTTCATTTTTATTTATATGCATAGATATTGCACAGGTTAAATGAAGTTATTTACAGTTCTGAATAAACTTACTTAATTTAAGGGTGTAAGTGCACTTTTTCACCTAAAACATAATTAAAAATATTTATTTTAGAACCAACTATCTACGTACTTAACTAAATAAAACAACCAGTTGGCTCTGCGATCGCCACCCCCACCGCACACTCAAACTTGTACAATCACTCTTGCAAGACAAACATTTATTGTGACTGCTTTGTGCAGTGTTTGGCAATGAAATAAACAATAGATTTATGAAATTGGCTTACCTCTATTTAGATGCGGAGCCTTGTGAGAAATCAAATGACATAAAACCCAAAAACTTCCTGATTTAAGTTTAAATGCTGTCTAAGTTATAGAAAAATTGATGTTGCTCAGTGTTTTTGAGAGAGAATAAAATCGTTGGAATGATGCAACAGTGCAAAACAGGTCTTGGTAACAGTAGGATGAAACAAATCTGCAAGCAGGGGGGAGAGGGACTCTTGACCTTTGACACTGTTGACGGGGAGAGGACTGGGTAAGGTGAAACGAAGCCGCAAGCAAGGGGTAAGTGAAGACTGTTAAAATCATTAGGATCGGACATGAACGGGAAATATCGAAGAATATGCTTGTGAATAGTACAATTTTAACATGAAATAAATATAACATAGAGTAATATAAATGCATTAAATACTCAAAGACAAATTATTTACACTGTTTACACAAAATTCGTAACAATATTTTATTAATATTGGAAAATCTTGATGTAATTAGACTGCTTACAAAATTGTCAAAAATTTCCATGTTAATAAAATAAATTCAAAGCTATGCATTCCAAAACTAGGATTTCAATTAAAAAAATTGTAACATTGTAATCAGTAATTTACTATAGTTAATCAGTAAACAGTATATAGTACCAATAAGTAATTTATGTCGAATCATATATTAATATATATATATGTACTATTTTGCAGAAACATGAATATATCAGATTAAAATATTCATTGAAATTAGTAAATTTATTTATACATTATTAATATGCTTTGTTAAATTTGATTTAAGAATTTGTGGCAAATTTTTTTTTGTTTACTATTATTGCATCCGTATACTGCAAAATACGGCATTTTAGAATGTAAAAAAAGTAATATATATGTTTGAAGCACACAAAACAACAATGAAATATTAGATTGTTGTGTTTGAGTGTGGCAGGTTTGGCTATTGTTATATCATGTGATTGTAACATTATAGGAACTTAGCAAATTGAATCTTATTAATATTAAGGAGTAGATTATATGAGATTTAGTCTTTAGTTTTAATTTGCATGTTGTATTATCATGCTAAAAAATATTCGATTATCATATTTTGCAGATTTGTTTTTACTTAAGTTGGCCGAAAGTATATGTACATCCCACTATAACTGAAATAATTTATGCTTAAGAGTGAAATTTCAAAGTGCTTTAAAATATTAGAATCACAGAATAGGATGGTGAGTTTTCTTTAGCAAATAAATTAGCAAGTTGTTTAAATTAAGAGGCTTGATAACATGTGTAATTAATAGTTTGTTACATTAAATTGCCTTACTCATTTTTGAAAAAAAGAAATGCATGAAGGAGAAAAATAATTGTAAATTATTTGATGTTGGGTGTTCACTTCTATGTAGATTTATTGTGCCATTATACTTAAAAATGTTCCGCAGCCCATCCGGTATAATCGTTAGTGAGACTGACTGCTGTGCCGTGGAGCCTGGGTTCGAATCCTGGAGAAGGCATTGATGTTTGTAAATGTATACTGCCTTTGTTGCATGGGGGTACTTTAAATAACTGTCAAGTCGCAAATTCTCTCATGAGGTAGGTGGCAGGCCCCTGATCACCCCCAGTGTGTTCTCCCTCAAAATTGGGGCGGAATCGAGCAAAATTGTATTGTCACCTTCATGGTGCTCCGAGCTAAGGCTAAAGACAGGCGTAAAAATCTAGACCCCTACAATGATGAATTCCATGGACCTTCATCTGGTGTTACTGTCAATCAGGTAGCATAAGTAACATCAACAAAAATTTTACGAATATATGTGTTGTTTAAATTCGTAAGATTATTGCAGTCTTGTAGTTAAGTAAGTTTTTAGGGTTCCTATTTTACTTTCTGTCTAAAGTATTTTTTAAATTTTATAAAAATATGTTAATGTGAGTGAAATATAATGTATCAATTTTCTACTTATTACAATTTTAAAAAAGTTTTATGTATCTGATTTGTACCAGATCCCTAACTCCATTGTGGGAAATCAGTTATCGTGAAGCGTTACAAGAAAAGAAATCCAGATCTGAACTAACAATGCTGACTTCAAATCGAAAATCTCCTTCAAAAATGCCTTCCATGAATGAACATAAAAATACTGATGATGAAAATTCCAACCTTCCAAAATGGGCTGTAGCAGCAATCACTTCACCTACTATTTCGTCCGATTCTCACGGTGAAGTGCCTGGGTGTGTTGTTACAGTTCTAAATGCTACTTCCAGTGAAGAACTAGAAATATCTAATGTATCATCATCAGAACAGAATCTAGATCTTCTGAAAGCTGCTATGGAAGACATCGAAAGTCGTCGTAATCACTTATCCATGTGAAGTAAATTGCTATCTTAGTGTTATTTATTGCCTTCTACTGTGGTACAATCATTTTCAAATGGAATTTTAATTCTTCTCAGGAACATGATGTGTATAATGATAATTTTGTATGTGTGAAGAGTGCCTTAATAGTTCATGTATGATGCATCAAGTCCTGTTTGTAAGTGAATAAAAAACAAACCTTGTTCTTTTTTACAAGTTCTAAGAGCATTTTTGTTTGATATATATCAAAATTTTAGTTCGCCTTTCTAATATGAATTATTTAAAGCAATCATAATTTTTTGAAAAATACACTTGAAATTTTAAACTATTAATTTTAATGTATATGCATGAATGTTAAAACAATTTATTCAAGGCTTAAAAATAACTACATATTTTAGATTTTATTACATTTGTTTTTTAAATAATAATTTAAAGGAGAACGTGTAGATTTAAATAACTCAATATGTGTGTGTGTAGAAATTTTGTGTTTTTGTGTGTAATTTTTTATATTCATGTGTAATTTTAAGTTTCAAGCAATAACTTGTTTTGAAAGGTTATGGTGTACAATTTCTTTTCATGCATGTAATTTTTAAATATGTTTCAAGCAATAACTTGCCTTGAAAGGTTATGAAAGTCTTTTTCAATTAGATCAAAACTTTAAAGTAGTGAACAATGTGGATCAATAAGAATTTTTTATAAAACAAATAATATTTATCTGATTATTCACATGATGCACTCACCTGTGAATTAAATAAAGTAAAATGCATATGTTCTTGTTTTGAATTGTAAGTAATAGTGTGAAAAAAGTTACTATGTATATCAATAGCTACATATCAAACAATAGAATGTTCTTTTTGATACATTTTTAAAAATGTAAAATGAAATGATTAAAATGTTAAATATGGATGAATTTTAGCAAAATTTAGATGTACTTTTTATAATAGAATAGAATTCTAGAAAGAAAATTACAGTAATACCCTGAACCTTCGCAATAGGTGGGACTGAGTGATAACAGCAAAAGTCAGGGTATATAATTTTGCATATAAATATAAACTATTTTTAGTTGAGGCTGGAGATGAAAGGAAATAATAATTTGAGAAAAATATATTTAATAAATTCTTAATAACACAAATGCAAAATCGCAAACCAAAGTTATCTTGATGTATAAGGTTTCATGAAATCTGACAAGTAGTCTTCTGGCTCAAAGAGTTTTTTTTTTTCGCCTGCAAAATTTCCTCATTGAATGCTTATAAATTTTCTATACCTTGTTTTATTAAAAAAAAATACACTCATCACTGAATTCTAAATTTTCTAAAATGTGCAACCCTTTTTCAATTAAACTGAAGCCTGTCAAATTACCAACTGTCATTCATTCTTCTGATTGAACTGGGTCTACAGATTCAAATTCTTCAATGTCTTACTCTTATGCATTTCAATTGTCACCTTCTGATTGTGGGAGTCCAGGAGTTCTTGAACTTCATCACTATCCACTTCTGAATTTATTTGCCTGGCAAGATTGACAATTTCTTTAATCAAGTTTTAATTTCGTCAGGCTCTGGCAATAATTCTGCTTGAGTTTTAAAGTGATGGGAGGAAAAAAAGACAAATCGACGAGATTTGAAAATTGCGTAACTTAAGGGAGTATAAGTGAAGGTATTACTGTATATATACAATTTGAACAAAAGCAACCATCCACATTTTAAAAATCTTTTAATTAAAAATATCTCTTTTTAGAGGAAACTTTATTTTCACACTTTTCTTTAAAGGTAATACTTCTTTGTTCATATATTTCTTTAAATATTTGCTAAACAAAAATTTTCTTTTAATATTTAGAAATATGTTCTAATATTTCCATGCTATTATTTCTGTATTTGGCTATAGAAATTTTTGATGAAAGGGTTAAAATGTTATTTATTTTTTGTTTCTATGTGTTATAAAAATATTTTATTGTTTGGTGAATTAAAATTTGAATGTTTTTTAAAAATATTATCATAGTTATAAATTCTTAATTGTGTGTGGACTATTTGTTTAAATTTTGCAATGTATTTCTTCAGGAATAGTTAGGTGTTTGAATATGCATTTGAGTTTTCAAAAATTGGGGAGAAATAATTTGTATTTATTTTATTTTATCTTTGGAAATATAGGCCTGAATTATAGTTTCTTTCAGTTGAATTTATTTGTGAGCATAAGTTGATATTTTTTAATGCAGTAAAATACTTTAGTAGCTATTAAATCTAGCTGGAACTATTGGAATAATAGGAAAAATAATTTTAAAGCATATTTGCATGTCACTCATGCAAATTTAATTTTGATAATATTTTATTGTAAAGTATTTGATACTAGATAGATAATAATAGATATTGTAAATTTTGATTAAGAAAAGAATTTGTCAGTATATTAGAAATTCTTAAGCTACTTAAATTTTCACATGATTCAAGTACTTGAAGATATTGAATGTAATATATTTTAGATATATGTATAAATGCAGTTACTTTTAACTTTAAATCGATTACTCATTAAAGGTTCTAATGAGTTGAAATATAATGTGACAAGAGCTATTCTTATACCTCCCAATTTTATATTATTAGTATTCAGTTTAGTTTTATTACTGTGTATCCCTTGTCCATTTAAATTTTCTTTGTTAAATATTATAAGTTGTGTATTTGTGTGTGTTTGCATATGTATACACACTGAATATGTATATGTACTAAAATAATTGTGGAGTACCTGTGCTTGTATATAGAATTATTCGATTACTCATAGCAACTATAAATATTTGTTCTTTAATGCTTTTTACCATATTTATTGTATGTTATAGATACAAATTATTATTTGAATCTTTAATATATAAAACTACTTTTAAAAGGGTGTTACTTTTTGAGAAAGATGTAATATATATAACTATATAATATATACTAGTAATCTTTTTTAATTGTATAATTTTTATGAAATGTTTTAATTATTTATTTTATGTTTAGGAATATTTAGAATTATATAAATTATTTTATTTATAAAGTTAATAGTTCTTTTTAGAAATATGGTTGTTTTGGTTATTTCAAAGTAGAATATTTGAAATACTTATGAAATGTTGATCTTAATTTTAATTGGTTTCAGAAATAATTTTTTTAAATTAACTACAATTTTTAAGTTTGAAAAATTTATTTCAAAATATTTGGTCTTGTTTTATTAAATTTTTTTTTATTTGTTTATAAATAAATACATTTAGATATTGATTCCTTGAATATGGGTGATTGAATACCCCTTAGTGCATTAACACAGTTGCTGGATAAAAATTAAATTGTGTTGCCTGGTTTAAAGTTGTAGTATTTTTTTTAAAAAATTTATACTATTTTCTTATAAACATTTTTTAAACTCTTGTTTTTTCATTATTTATTATAATTAAAAGGTTCTCAGTTATACTCAAACATTATTTTAGCATCTTTCTTCAAATGAAATCATATCAAGTTGGGCTTTTGTATAAATATTTTTACACACTATTTTGATTTAATGCAATCTTTGTGCCATTTTTGTGTCATTTAAAGTGGATATCTCCACATTCCTTAAAGCACTTCATTCTTTTTCACAATTTATCAAATATATGTCACTTTCAAATTTAAATTTCCTTTCTTATAATTTCCAAATAAAAATTCTTATGTATATAGAAAGATCTTTGAAATCTGTGTTTTAAATTTGACATTAAACGTTAAATATTGTGAATAAAATTTGTACACATAAATTTATTAATTTTGCTGGTAAGCAGTAAATGAGTCACATCAATGGACTGCAGCTATTTACATTAGTTATTTTTAGATGTCTACCTTTTAGTGTTAAGCTTTTAAATGTCTTTGAACAGGTTTTCATTAAAACAATGGTATGTCTTATGCAGAAACCCGTATCAATTATCAGAAAGTGATAGTTATAACAAAATCCTTTTCATTTTTTTGTTTTAAATTAGGAAATCTTTTTATAATATATATTGTATGTATAATCTTTATAAGATAGAATGTGTAACTCATAATTATTATAAGATTCTTGCAAATATTTTTATGTGAATTGTATTTTCTTTTTTAATTTGTGAGAGCCCAGATCCATACTCTTAATTTACTATAGATACCACATATTTTTTTGCTCAAATTATTTGAGAATGTCGTGTGTAAAAATTGGAAACAGGTAAATATAAAAATAGCATTTTTTAGAATACATCACTCATTTTAATTTACCTTCTGTTAAAAGTATTTGAAATAATTTAATATATTTTTAAAAGAACAGTTTTTCTAAATTTAAATTCATTAGAATCATGATGTATAAAAATACTTCATTGAACATTTTTAAAATTTAGAATTTTCTTAATTGAATAAAAATATGCATATATTTGTATATTTGAAAATATTTGTTAATTAATCATATCTAGTTCAGTTTTTTGCATTCAAGTTTTTTTATAAGCATACCCATTTTATTGAATCTCATTTTGAATATTTTTTTAACAAAATATTTTACGTAAGTTGTACTACAAATATGTACTTAAAACCAGTTGAAGAGTGTAAGTTTCTCTCAAAGAAGATCTTTTGTTGAGTCAATTTTTATTTAAATCATACATGAAAATTTTCAAAGAACGGATCACCATTATAAATTAGTATGATATTTTTTAGAGTTAATAAGTAGCTTAATTTCTACATACTTTTTAACTGTCCTCTGGCTTCCCAGTTGCTTTAGATAGGTAAACAGAAAGTGTATTTGTAATACATTACATAAAATCAATAATTAAACTATCAAGTAGATTTAGGTACTTTTAAACATCTAAAATGTTTTTGAAATATTATATGTGAACTTCATATTATTTGACTTTATTTATTAATTATTTCACTTTTGTATGTCAGTCTAGCTATATACTTTATTTATTGTAATTCAAATATGTATATTTGTTTTCCTGAATTTCATGGCATCTAATGTAAACTTAGAAGGGGGGTGGGAGAGATTCTGATATTTTTTATTTTACGCGAGTTTTTCTTTAAGTCATATTTTAATTCTTTCTGCTATAAATAGCAATGCTAGCGATATTTACTTGAAACTGTATGTTGATTTTATACTTATAAATTAACTAGTGAAGAATTGCTCATAGAATTATATTTTCTGTGAAAAAATATTTTGATAAATATACCATGTTTAACTGTTATGTATATTAGTTTCTTGTTGACTACTCTAAACCACAAATAATGTATATTTCATATTGTTAAATAGTGTCTTAATGGTTTTGACAAATAAAACAATATACTTTGAAGTTCCTTATAAAATTTTTATTGCTACATTTTTTTTTCTATTACAATATATTTTTTTTGGAAAAAATTCAATTGAAAGCATAAATAGGAATAATCATTTAACATGTTTTGCCATATACTTTCTACAAGAGTGCATTCGAAGAAATTAAAAAAAATATTCTAGCATTAAAGATTTACATTAGTTTTTTACTTTTTATAGGTAAATTTCAAATGATGTATGCATTGATTTTTTCTACAAATTATATATATAAAAAAACAAATTAGTTTTAATTTAAATGAGAAAAAAAGTTCCACTCAGAGCTCTGTTAAAAAAAAGTAATAACTTAATAATAATTTGATTTGAAATTTATTAACAGTAAAACCTTTTCCATGCACATTTTTCTTTACAACCAATTTTATAAACACTTTTTTCGTGTGCTCAATACTAATTTTATCTCCATGATCACATTCAGGGCAACTGTCTTACTAGAATGGCCACTTTTTAGAGTTCTCTCAAAAATTAGGAAGAGCTTATTGTACTTCAAGTGTTAATTGAACATGTTCTAAAAATTTAAAAATATGTTCAAACATTTAGAAATTTTGTGTACTTTTTAAGCAATTAAATTTTTTATAGTGATATTTATTTTGAAAAAAGGTAAGATTTTTAAAAGTAATTTATACTGTATCTAATGATACATAGACACTTCATAAAAATTGTTTGTATATTTAATGGTATACTTAATCTTTTTTGTCTTTGTGACATATGCTATAATTTTCAATTAAATGTTGAATTTACTTTGTAAAATTTGTCAAGAGCAGTTTTAAAAAGTTAAACCTATAAAATTATTTAAAGATTTATAGTATTTTTCCTTATTATGTCTGTTTCTCCAAATAGGTTTTCAGTTGGTTTTTTTTTCAATATTCTAAAACAAATTGCATAACATTTTTCAAAATAAGTTTTCTGTATTGGGTGTAATTTTTAACGAACTTTTTTGATTGGAAAGTAGCTGTTGAAAAGATTTTACTGTTTTTGTACATTTCTTTAGAAAGCTGATTTTCTAATTAAATTTTATTTTGACAATTTCGAAAACAATTTTTAACTTATGAAATGTATATATTTTTTATAGCAAAAGTGTAAAATTTTACTCCTGAATCTTATTTCAAAATTTATACATTAGAGCAAAGTATAAATTCCCAAATTCTGTAAAAATGCATAATTTCTACTGTAAAGTATAAAACACTTAATAATTTAGTTAATTTTTAATAATAACAAATAAAATCAATATTATTCAAGATACATAACTATATACAAGAAGTACATTTATTATTCCTGGTAGAAATATTAGAGCTAATACATATATATATTTAAATAACAGTAATCTACCAAAGTCCATATGTTGGAAGCTACTTATTGTGTAATATTTTAAGAAATTTACATCAAAAATTTTTTTTTTTTTTTTGCTTTTTTACGTTTATTTTAAAGCTTTAAATATTTCCTTAAAAAAGTGTATTTTTATTGAGGTGTATTAGCAAGATAATAGATTAGTTATATATCACAAGTTTTTTTATTAAATAACATGATTGAAAGGTTGTGCTTTAGAAATAGATAGCTTTCAATAAAATGATTTTATTTGCATCTTTATTTAATTTTTTGGGCGCTTTTTTCCATTTAGTACAATTGATGCTTCTGAAGGCAGCAGAGTATTTTATTTTAAAATTTTGTCAATTATTTCAGAGGTAATTATATTCAGAATTGGTTTGAAATTATTGACTTGTGGCATATATCTTGATCAGTTCATGATGGCTGCATATTAAGCATCAGAAAAAAGTGTCATTTTGCTCAAAAAGTTATTTTCAAAGAATAGATAAATGATTTTATATACAAATGAGAATGAATAAATTACATTTCAAAGTTAATTTTAATATATTTGTGTGAAATACACCTAGCTTTGAACAAATAAATTTGGTGATAGACTGTGCCTGCTTTCCTATTTTACTTTGGAATCTATTTACAAATATTGTAAAGCAACATATTTTTAATCTACGTAAATTAAGAATAAGTTTCCGATTCTTAATAAAACTTAGTAAAATATAACTCTGTAACAAGAAAACAACATTTCTTGTATTTGAATTATTTTGATATCTTAATACACAACTAAGATTTTTCAACTTACAAAAATTTCCTTTTTGAACTTTATTTTAAGATCATTGCAATTACTGTATTTTAATTATTTTTTGTGTTACGTTATAGTTAAAATTTGTAAATAAAATTATGTTTCAGTAGATATAAATCAATTTTGGTACTTTCTGAAATATATTTTTCAATGCTTCTCTGGATAAGAAAGCTACACTTTACACATATACATACCACTCTTTTTTCCCCACATGTCTAAGTAATTTTATTTACAAAATCAAGAAACAACCTGTTTGTTTCATTTTTCTTCCTGTTATTTTTCTTTGTCAAGCTTGGAATTGTCATTCCAACATGATTTTACACCTGATTATACAATTAAACAGAAGAATGGGATGCAAATGTACTATAGGTTATTTGGGGGATGCATTACATTTTTTTCCCATATTGACCGTTTGAGTTTTGTTTCATTAGAATTCTCGAGGAAGCGGCACATTAAACTAATTGCTATGAGAGTGAGAAATGCATTCAAGAAAATGTTTGAAAACAACTGGAAAGAATGTTTTCATTTATATACAACAATGAGTGCACTTAATCATATTCACAATCAATCCATGTGCTATGTACATTTCGAAGTCTCATCATTAGGAAGAAATCAGAACCGATTCATGGTCCATGAGGAAGAATATTAGTAATGTTTTATCATTATATACATTACAAGATAATTAATTGATCAGTACTGGTTTTTTTAAGTATCAAATGAATATTTTATAGTGGATTTTTTTTTTTTTTCAAGGGTCTATAAAAAGTCTGCTTTATTTTTGAATGCTTTTTTACATAATTGTTTCATCAATATATATTTTTAATGTAATATTAATTAAAAACAACAAATGTTAAAGTATAGTTAATATATTTTTAATATGGAGTCATGACATCTGTTTGATAAAAAATGATAAGTTATATTCATTAATTATTACAACATAGTAGTTACAGACATTTTTGGTTGAGATTGCTAGAAACTCAATTGAATATTAAGTTTGTGAATATTTTTATGGACAAAATTCAAAATTAATAAGTGCAATTTTTTTTTTAAAAAAAATGTTTTGCAAAATGTATAAATTCTAAAATAATTTTACATATGTTATTAAATAATTGAATTGTGAAAATTATTGTCAGTTAAACAGGGAAAATGATTCATTTTAATGGGGCTAAATTCATATAACATCATTGCCACATGATAAAGGCAATCACGTGTTTCTAAATTATATATTTGTTAACAATTACAATGTACACAGGTCAAAAAATGCATTTGATTTAGAAGTATAATATATTTTTTTAATTCAGAAAAAAAATTTGGAGAATCAGTACTTGAATATCTTTTTCTGTTATCAAATTTGAAATTGTATATACATTTTACAAGTTGAACAAGTCTAATGTCAGTTTTGAGTTCAGTTAAGAACACGTGATTACGTTTATCATGTGACCCTCATGAATTTCACCCATTCCCAAATCCTGAAATTCCAATTTGGAAAAAGGCATTAATTATTTTTTCTTCTATCAGCTGTTTCCTCGGTCGCTTTGCCTTGTACATTGATTCTGTCTTGCATTTCCTAGAATGCATGTTACTTCCTCTTTTTTTTTCGGTTTCATTAAGCAAAAAAACATTCATCCTTAAGTGATTCATTAAAATATCCATTAATGCAATATTTATGGTTGGGGGTTATTTCTTTTTA